>NW_021028192.1:73235-125391 GCF_004153795.1 Camellia sinensis
TCTAAGTGTGTCTTTGGCCTTATTTTGGTCTACCTTGGGACTATTTTGAGTCCCTTTGGCCCTTTGAGGCTTGGTTGGCATGGTCATGGCTTGAGCCCCTTGGCTAGCCTTGAGCCTTGGACCTTGTTGCATGCTTTGCTTGATTTGTTTAGTTGGTTTGGCACCTTTTTCTAACATGATTTCAGAGCTTAGTATGCATGCCATTAGTCCATGATTGTCTCTCTTTTAAGTGTGCTTAAAAGTTGCCTTTTGATGCTTAGGAATTGGATCATGTATGCATGCATGCTTGTATGTGCATTTGGCCCCATTTCCATAGCTTTTGGCCACTGTTTTGGGCTTGTTTGAGGGCTTCCTAAATTAGTTTAAGTCCCTCCTTTGCGTGTTGTTGCATGCTTCCCTTGTGTGTTGTTGAATACTTGGCCTATTATGGTTAGTAGAGGCCGATCTTTGATCGGGCGAGCGGGGGTGCTCACAAAGTGACCTTCCCCAATTATACCCAAGTTCCCGAGCTGAGGCAACTTTGGTGATGACAGACACGTGGCCTTAGGCACGAGTTAGGGTTTCCTAAATCCCCCAAATTAAAATATTTAGGTGGCGACTCTGTATCTGGCAAAGCAGTCCATGTTTGACACTTCTTTCTAAAAATTTGTTTTTCAAAATGATTTGCCGAATTTGGACTCTTTGGTGATTTATCAATCTCACATCGCACATTGTGAGATCAAATTAAGAACCGTGACAATTTGAGTCCGAACTGTAGTGAGCCCAAATGAACAAAACGAGATTCCCTCCCGGGACGTTCGGGGATGTCTACAGACACTTACCACTGTCCCTGACCCGAAATTGATCGGGGATTGATTTTTGAATACCATCCCCATCCCATCGGGGGTATTTTTCGCGAAAAAATCGTTCAAATCGGGGTGGGGGGATTGGGTCCCCGTCGGGTAAGTTTAAAATTGCCATCCCTACTTTCATTGCATCATTGAAAATCATTCAAAGCTTCGATAAACCTCTCAGATTCATCATTTGCCAATTTCTCAAACAATCAACCGATTTAGAAAATGGCGATGATTCCAAGGATCTTCGGCGACCGATGAAGCAATGCCTTCGATCCATTCTCTCTTGACATCTGGGATCCCTTCGAGGGCTTACCCTTCAACAGTGCTCTCACCAACGCCCCCAACTTCGCCGCTCAAGAAACCTTTGCAATTGTAAATGCTCGAATCGATTGGAAAGAGACTCCAGAGGCTCACATCTTCAAGGTCGATCTTCCGGGGCTGAAGAAGAAAGAAGTAAATGTGGAAGTTGAAGAAGGAAGAGTTTTGCAAATCAACGGAGAGAGGAGCAAAGAGCATGAGGAGAAAAATGACAAATGGCACCACATCGAGCGTAGCAGTGGCAAGTTTCTACGCCGTTTCAGGTTGCCGAAAAATGCTAAGGTCGATCAGGTCAAAGCTACGATGGAGAACATTGTTCTGACTATGATTGTGCCCAAAAAAGATGTGACGACCTCAAAATGTTAATCGTAATTATAAGTGATTAATGATGTATTGAATTTTAATTATGACATGTGCCAAGTGATTAATTGTGAATCATCTAATTTGATTTGTTGTAAATATCTATTTAAATTGAGAAGCTATATGTTGTGAGATTGCCTTTGAAATTGAAATTGACAGCCTTAATGGGTTCAGAAATTGAAATTGAGTACATGGATATGTTAATGGGAATTTTTAGAGTCATTTGGAAAGTTTAATTGAAAATTTATTTCGTCTGATTCGTTAAGGTGTGTTTGGGTGGTTTAATTGCAACTTTACACTACAAATTGAAGGTTATAGAGGCTTCAGAAGCTAGAACGGATACATAATTATAATCAACATGATTTTTAGGACTTAATATGAAGTTTTACAAAAATCTGATTCAGAATGAATTAATTTGATTATATTAATTTAATTATGTGTTTAAATTTAATTGTGATATTGTGAACATATGTGTATGGATATGAAAATTGAAAGCCTAAACGACATTCGAAATCAAAATTGGTTACATGAATAAATTATTTGGAATTTTTAGAACACTATGATAAGCTTAATTGGAATTGATTCAGTTTACTGAAACTGTCTGTGATCAGATTGAGCCTTAATTGAAACTATTCTGAGTAAATTGAGTTTTATGATAACTTTGATTAATTGTATTTGCCCAAGATGTTGCATGATTAGTATCTAATTCATCTCTATTCATGATTTAAAATTTGATTAAGTGTAGTAAGTGTTTGGGCATTTTGTGATGGTGAGTGTAGGAGATTAAATTCTAGTGGGTGTACTGAGATCTGGGCCTGTGTGTGTAGAGAAACCAGTGTGGGTGTGTGTATGTGACTACACGCGATGTGCAATTCAAATGGGAGGGTGTGTGTATATGATCTGATGCTTAGAATGAAGGTTTTATTCCTTTGGTTCATTGTGTTGAGAATATGGAGAGAAAGGGGGAGAGAACTCATCTAGAGAGAGAGCTCAAGATTTTGAAGAGGAAGAAGAAGGGAGCTAGGAAGAGACCATCTTATAATCTGAAATCAAGCTCTAGGTAAGTGTTTATTTATGAATTAGACTCATCATATCTTAAGGAAATTATGGAGTTAATGTAAGAGAGAGCTCATAGATGATGAATATGGAAGATTAGCTCACATGCATGAACATTTATGTGTTCTAGTGTTGAATTCATGGAAGTAATTTGGTCTCTTGCATATGTTTTATCATAGAAAATCAAGACATTGTTGAATTCCTTTATGCATGGATGATTTCATGAAGATTTATTTATATATTTTGCAATTCATGCATGGGTTTTCAAGATTGAAGGAAAATGTCATGGATTTTGAGGATTTAAATTTAATCAAGAAGATATCATGCATGAGTTTTCCAACTTGAAGAGGAAACTTCCATGAAGTCAAAGATTAAAGTTCAAGATTATGAATTTGATGTTTTAATTTAAGGGTTTGAACTCTTTTCATGGAATTTGAGTTTCAATTTAAAGTTATGAGGTTGTTGGAAGCTATAAATGGTAAATTCAACATGTTTATGGGAGGTTTTGGGCCTTGATTTGCTTGAACATGAAGTTGAAATTCCGAATTTATATGTTTATGAGTCTCTAATTCAGTAATTTAAACACGACTGAATAATTGTAATTTAATGTGTATGAGCCTAATTTAAGTTTAATTGTGTAATTAGTGAACTTAATAAGGGTTTGTATATGATTAGAGTCTTTATATTTAATTAGTTTGGTTAATACATGGCTAAACATGTTTTAATTAGAGGTTAAAAGAAATTAATAATCTAATTAATTCATAATTCTTGTCATCCATATTTAAAAGCTTTAACTTTAAGTGAACTAAATATGTTTAAGATGACTGTGTATCGTGTTATGCATATTTGTGATTGTAGGTCACGAGTCAAGGACTGCTTGACCAACCGTTCTGGAAGTCCACTATGAGTAATGTTATTGTAAAGATATGTTCATATGAATTATGTTCCAAATGTGATTTGATAAGTTATGATTTCTGAAATGACATTTGTTTATGTGAACAAATGTCCTATGTTTGAAATCTATTATGGCATCCATAGATAGTCCCAAGTCATGGGGAACGGTATGTTAATGCGGGTCCATGACATATATGTGATTATGAGATCTCGTTAACCACTTCATTGTGGTGATATGTGTTTAATCGGTATCCGGAACCGATTACTCTAGTCAGAAGACGATATGTGATATGTTCTGTGAGATGTACCATTATGTTATGTTTTGATATGAGACTGATATGAATGATTGTGTCATTATTGGTTTTACGGATATGATAAATTTGGAATTCGTTCACTAACCCCTTTACTTTAATGTTATTCACTAGGCTTTAGTTCACTGTTTATATATATATATATAGAGGTGAGCATTCTGGAGTATGAGTCTAGAAGGAGTCTTTAGCCGAGCTATCGTTTCGAAGCCTACCGCGTGGTTTTGAGTGCCTCAGAGTTGAGGCTAGGCCTAGAAGGCCGTTGTCAAGCTTTTGATTGAAAAGCACACTTTTGTCATGTGAATATGTTATGTATAAGATGTTAAGTTATAAGTTATGTACTGAATATGGGTAAATTAACGTTTTTGTATGTAAATATTTGTTCATATAGATGCACAGCTCATTGAACCATTGGTGTTTTTGAAAATTGTTTCCGCTAGCCCCCATTATTTATGATTGTACAGGAAGGCCTTTGGTAATCTCAGATTACTGGCCGATTACGACGCCAAACTTATAGGAGCGGGTTTGGATAAAGATAGAAGAAGTGAAAAAGCTTGAGATTAAGTCCATTGAGATCTCTGCTTGAATTGCACTACTGAGTTTTGGAGTGCTAGGCCTTGTTTGGTTTGCTTTTGAGAAATAAATTTTGGAGAAAACTTTTTAAGATTTTAAATGGTTTAGTGATTTTAGAATTTTTTTCGAAAATCATTTTCCATTTCCTACTACTCTTCCCACTCAAAATTTTAATTGGTTTAGTGAATAAAAGTGAGCATTTTCCATCTAGTCTTCCCACTCAAAATGACTCATTCAAAATGCTTTTTTGTTTATTTTACTATAAATAGAGATAAGAGGGGAATGAATAAGGAAAAGGGAAATTATATCACGCAGAAAGTAAAATTTGAACTTAGGCATTACATTTGGTGAAAGAGTACCCTATCCACTCTTAATTTTGTCCAAAATTATTTGATAGTGTAAATTTCAAAATTGTTTTAGCTTCTCTATGGTTATTTTTTAGATTTACATAATCTATATACACTTACAAAATATAAAATTTTATTTTTTAAAATTCACTAAATATAAAAAAAATAAAAAATATAACATTTTTATTTTTTTATATATATTTATTATTTTTAAAATTTTATTTATAGATATTTATATTTTAAATATATTTAAATTAAATTTATCTATAAAAATAAAATAAATTGACAAAAATACATTAAAAGTCCAATAAAGATAATAAATCAAGTAACACATAAAAATTTAGGAACTCAAAAGCTATTTTAAAAAACCCAAAATCAAAAAAAGTCTTGGATGGGTATATGTTTGCTTGTATTTTCATTTTTTATTTGCTATTATTATTTTTTTAAAATAAATAAATTTTGTTTCGCAAACTGTTTTGAAATTATTTTTTATTTTTGTTTTCAAAACTCAAACACCAAAAATGAAAAACCCCAAAACGGTTCAAACCTTGTCATTATTAAACAACTCTCTTCGGGTCAATCATCTAGGCCACAGCCCATATGGTTAGAAAGAGAAACTTTTCAAGCTTGGATAAACAGTACCTCAGGTCAGAAGTGTTGGTTCAAATTCTGCATATGTGCGAATTTATGACTTACCGCTACATACTTAAATGATACTGCTATGTGGCAAACAACTAAGAGCATCTCCAATGGAACTGCCAAATGAGCTACCAAAATTATAATTTGGCAAGAGTGACGAAGAAGGGGTCTTTAATGGCCTGCTATTCTTCTTTCCAAATATAACAGATGTCATTTCTATTGTTAAATTTGACAGGAAGAATAACATGTGCCAAACATGTCACATCATCAAAGATCGATAGATTTTTTGGCTCCAAATCAGTAGAAAAAACAAAATGTATTCACCAAGAAAACCTCCCAAAATCTTTGATTTTTTTTTTCATGCAAAATTCACAATTTTTTATCACAGAATGTTCACCATTTATAATTTGAGAAGGTATATTTTTATATAAAGATTATTACTGTTTATAATTTTTAATTTGTTCTTCAATCAAAACCCAAAATTTTTAAAATTTGTATTCTGCATTAAAAACCCAATTCCAAACAAAATCACTTATGCTGTGTTTGGTTGGGGATTTAAAGAGGGATTTGGAAAGGAAAATGGAAAAGGTAAGTGAAATATGAATAAGCATGCCTATATTTCATATAATTGCACACACCTTTTACCTTTTTCCTTTTCTTTTCCAAATCCCTTCGTAAATCCCCAACCAAACATAGCGTTAGACAATCACAAATAAGCAAAAAAAACGAACAATTACTTGACAATGTAACAACAGATCAAAATACTAAATAATCATAGAGAATTGAGAAGGCACATATAAAGTGACTTGTTCGTCATCATCGCCACTGTCGGGTCGAGAAAGTGTTAAGATGGTCAAAGATATCCCAACATTTATGGGCTAAGTTTGTATTGTGATTACTATAATATATTGTTGTAGTTAGCTGTAGTATTCAGATTCCTATTACATTTAGATTACCTAGAATAGATTAGCATGGTTGGAGGAATTCTATTGTATAAAAGTATACCTTCTAATTCAATGAATTTAATTCAGAAGAAAAACATTCTATTCCTTTCTTTACATGGTATCAGAGCAGGGAAAAACAAGCACTCTGTTCTTTGCTCTCTTTCACTATTTCCCATCATCATGGCAAACGAGCAATCTTCGAATGGAGGCAAGCCCGATGCCACCAATCCATATTTCCTTCACCATTCCGATCATCCCGGCATGGTGCTTGTTTCCAAGCCGCTCAATGGGGATAATTATTCAACATGGTGTAGAGCCATGACCATCTCTTTAAATGCCAAATCCAAATTGGGTTTCATAGATGGAACTATCACAGCGCCAGATGCCAAGACCGAACCAAATGACTATGCATCATGGAAAAAATGCAACGATATGATCCTATCTTGGATTCTCAATTCACTCACACCAGATCTTGCCGATAGCGTTATTTTTTCAAACGCTGCCCAGGAGGTATGGGAAGACCTTCAGGATCGCTTGTCTCAAAGCAATGCCCCACGTATTTTTCAGATTGAAAGGGACATCGCTTGTCTCACTCAAGATCAAATGACTGTTGCAGCTTACTACACTAGGCTTAAAAAATTGTGGAATGAACTGGGATCCTATAATGATACTGTTTGCTCTTGTGGGGCAGACCATAAGCGACGTCGATTGATGCAATTTCTCATGGGACTCAATGGGTCTTATAGTGCAATCCGAGGGCAGATCCTCTTGATGAATCCGCTTCCTGATGTTGCCAAGGCTTACTCTTCTATTGTCCAAGAAGAGAAGCAACGAAGCTTAGGCACTGCACATGGAATCACGGAGACCTCAGCCATGGTTGTTCGAAGGGATGAACAGGTAGCTCTGGCTCTTCGACATGGCCAAAGTTTTTCCTCTCGCTCCAACTTATCTAATCGAAAACCTTTGCATTGCTCTTACTGTGATCGAGACCATCATGTGCGAGACACATGTTGGAAATTGAATGGGTATCCCCCAGGACACCCAAAACATGCATCAAACAGGTCCAATCAAGGAGGCACTCATTCTAAACACAACAAAAATCATCAATCTTCGGTCAACAATGTCAAGGAGGGTCACAAGATGCTGGAAATACAGTTGGTGACCAATGGCTTATCTGATTTGCAAATCAAGCAAATATTATCTATTGTGCACGGTCAAAACACATCTCAATCTGCCACTCTTAAGGCTAATGCTGCCAGTGCTTCTTCAAGTTTGTCATAAGTGTTATTGCACCTCCAACGATTAATTATCGATAGTGGTGCCACAGACCATATTACTTCTACTCCAGCTCTACTTGTCAACAGTAAAGAGAACACTCTTTTGCCACCCGTTGTCATGCCAAGTGGAGAACATGCTCAAATCACATCTACTGGAACTTTACCCTTGAATTCATTTATTTCTTTGAAAAATGTGCTTGGTGTTCCATCTTTTAAGGTAGATTTAATGTCTGTGAGTAAAATTGCAAGAGACCTCAACTGTTCTGTAACTTTTTCCCCTCATTGGTGTGTTTTGCAGGACTTGATGACAAGGAAAACGATTGGTTTGGGTGAACAACGAGATGGACTTTATTACTTGGTTGCGTTAGCATCGGAGCAGCCACACCATAACAATCAATCCACAGCCGCCATTACTAGCCGTTCATCCTGCTCTCAAGGCAACGCCTCTACTGATTTGTGGCATCGCCGATTGGGGCATTTATCTTCCTCTAGATTAAATTTTATGGCAAAAAATTTGTTACATTTTCCTTTCAAGTCTACTAATGGTTGTGATATTTGTGCACTTGCCAAACAAAGTCGGCTTCCTTTTTTTCCTAGTTCAATTTCCTCTGTGAGACCTTTTGAATTAATTCATTGTGACATTTGGGGCCCTTACAGAATTGCTTCTCTTTCTGGTGCTAAATATTTTTTAACTATTGTGGATGACTATTCTAGATTCACATGGGTTTTTCTTATGCAGCACAAAAATGAAACCCAGCCTTTACTTACCAATTTTTTTACTTGGGTCCACACCCAATTCGATGCCTCTATCGTTACCATTCGGGTTGATAATGGTGGGGAATTCTTTTCTATGCACGAATTTTATAAACAACAAGGCACCATTTATCAAACCTCTTGTACATCTACCCCTCAACAAAACGGGGTGGTCGAGCGTAAACATCGCCATATCCTTGCGTCTGCTCGCGCCCTTCGTTTTCAAGCCCATCTCCCTTTATCTTTTTGGGCCAACTGTGTTTCCACTGCTGTCCATATAATTAATCGTTAATTCGATGCCTCTATCGTTACCATTCGGGTTGATAATGGTGGGGAATTCTTTTCTATGCACGAATTTTATAAACAACAAGGCACCATTTATCAAACCTCTTGTACATCTACCCCTCAACAAAACGGGGTGGTCGAGCGTAAACATCGCCATATCCTTGCGTCCGCTCGCGCCCTTCGTTTTCAAGCCCATCTCCCTTTATCTTTTTGGGCCAACTGTGTTTCCACTGCTGTCCATATAATTAATCGCTTGCCCACACCACTCCTTTCTCGCCAAACACCTTTTGAACGGCTTTATGGCAAGATTCCTTCTTATTCTCATATTCGGGTTTTTGGGTGTCTTGCATATGCTACTAAAGTGCATGTTTCTCATAAATTCGCTCCACGTGCCAAACGTTGTATTTTTCTTGGTTATCCGGTTGGTCAAAAAGCTTACAAACTCTATGACCTTGCCACTCATCAGGTGTTCACTAGTCGCGATGTTGTTTTTGATGAAACTATATTTCCCTATGAGTCCCCTCCATCCTCTTCCCCAAATTCTGCCCCTGTCCTTCCTCTCTTGGTGCCTGATGCTACTCTTTCTACTGGACCCCATTCCTACCCCCGTCCCACACACCCCAGTCCTCGACCCAGTCTCTCCCATTTCCCCTACTAGTCCTGTTCCACCACCTTCCGCCAGTCCTCCTCCCGCACCAGCTTTACGTCGTTCTCAACGACATCTTGTTCCTTCCACGGCTTTACGCGATTATGTTTGCAACCAAGTGACGTCTCCCAACCAATTGTCGCCTTCGTCATCTCGTTCTACACCAGGTACACGCTATCCTCTTTGCAATTATATTTCTTATCATCGTTTTTCACCACCCCATCGCTCGTTTCTTGCTACTATCAGTCAAGATTTCGAGCCTACATCCTATGCCGAAGCCGCTCCTC
Organism: Camellia sinensis; assembly: GCF_004153795.1. Lineage (NCBI taxonomy): Eukaryota > Viridiplantae > Streptophyta > Magnoliopsida > Ericales > Theaceae > Camellia > Camellia sinensis. The sequence goes on from NW_021028192.1 coordinate 82,759, forward strand.
ATTCCCACTGGCAAGCTGTCATGCAATCTGAATTGGCTGCTTTAGAGGCCAATCACACTTGGTCTCTCACTTCTCTCCCTCCTGGAAAGCAACCCATTGGTTGTCGTTGGGTTTATAAAATCAAACGTCACTCGGATGGTACTATTGAGCGTTACAAAGCTCGTTTGGTTGCGAAAGGCTACACCCAGATGGAAGGTATCAATTACCATGACATTTTTTCTCCCACTGCCAAAATGATTACTGTTCGTTTTTTATTAGCTTTGGCCGCTGCCCATAATTGGTCTCTTCACCAACTTGATGTCCAAAATGCATTTCTTCATGGTGATCTCCATGAAGAAATTTATATGTCTTTGCCTCCTGGTCTTCTGCGACAGGGGGAGAACTTAGTGTGTTGCCTCACCAAGTCGTTATATGGCTTAAAGCAAGCTTCTCGTCAATGGTTTACCAAGTTCTCTCAAGCTATTCAGGCTGCCAGTTTTGTTCAATCTAAAGCATATTACTCATTGTTCATGTGTCAGAAAGGCATATCCTTTACAGCTTTATTGATATATGTTGATGACATTCTTATTACGGGTAATGATCTCACAGCCATTTCTGCTCTTAAATAATTTTTGCATAGTTGTTTCCGAATTAAAGATTTGGGTGAATTAAAGTATTTTTTGGGCATTGAAGTCTCGCGGTCAAAGAAAGGTATTTCTATCTCACAACGAAAATACACTTTGGAAATTCTAAAGGATGGTGGTTTTTTGGGCGCTAAACCTATGAACTTTCCCATGGAGCAAAACATTAAGCTCTCGGATGAAGGTGAATTACTTCGAGATCCATCGCAATATAGGCGACTTGTTGGACGCCTAATTTATTTGACCATTACCCGGCCGGATATCACCTATTCGGTACATGTCTTAAGCAGATTCATGCATGCACCACGCAAGCCACATATGGAAGCTGCCTTGCACGTTTTGCGTTATTTGAAAAGTAATCCAGGATAGAGTTTGTTCTTTCCTTCTCAGAACAATTTATCTTTGCAAGCCTTTTCTGACTCAGATTGGGCTGGTTGTCCAACTTCTCGTAGATCCACCACGGGTTATTGCGTTTTCTTGGGATCTTCTCTTATTTCATGGCGGACAAAAAGGCAGAAAACTGTGTCTCTCTCCTCAACAGAAGTTGAATATAGAGCCATGACGGGTACCTGCTGTGAATTATCTTGGCTGCGATCATTATTGAAAGATTTGAGAATATTACATCCGAAACCAGCATTGTTATATTGCAACAATAAAGCAGCTTTACACATAGCAGTCAATCCTGTTTTTCATGAAAGAACTAGACATATAGAGATGGATTGTCACTTTATTCGCGATAAAATACAAGACGGTTCGGTTGAGACCAAATATGTTGCTTCGGAAAATCAGCTTGTGGATGTGTTCACCAAGCCATTGGGAAAGGAAGCTTTCTCAACTATGATACGCAAGTTGGGAGTTCTAGACATACACTCTCCAACTTGAGGGAGAGTGTTAAGATGGTCAAAGATATCCCAACTTTTATGGGATAAGTTTGTACTGTGATTACTATAATATATTGTTATAGTTAGCTGTAGTATTCAGATTCCTATTACATTTAGATTACCTAGAATAGATTAGCATGATTGGAGGAATTCTATTGTATAAAAGTATACCTTCTAATTCAATGAATTTAATTTAGAAGAAAAACATTCTATTCCTTTATTTACAGAGAGGGACCAAGACATGAAGATTGGAACACTCTAGTTCCTTTGGATCGACTCCTCCGAACAACGAACGATGAGGTCGATGAGGACGATGATGATGAGTCGGCAACATTGGGCTTGCTAGTGCTCAATCCCATCTTAGTTTCTACTATAGATGAAGATGGAACACCGTGCACACACACAGAAAAAGAGAGAGAAGCTCTTAACAACACTAGTTTGGATGCAAGAGAGAGAGGGGATGTCTTGGAATGCATAAAGGAAATGCTTCTAGATGCTTCATCCCAACCATTGGATTGTGGTTAGGTGAATGGTGGCGATGGTGTCTAGGAAATGAAAAAGAGCCGCTGGGTAATGTCATTTATTTTGTAATGTATTTTTTAATTCTGCAATGTCATTTTTTTGTCAAAGTAATTTTTATTATTTTTTTTAAGTATAATTTTTATTTTGCAATGTAATGTGGTGGTTCATATAATTTTAATGTAATTAATATATATATTTTTGAATTTTGTAATTGTATGTTTTTTTGGATGGGGTGAATTATATAAAAAAAAAGATTCAATTTTTTTAATTTTCTTTCAATTTTTTATATTTGTCTAGTTGAGTACAATGTAAATATTTAATTTTTTCTAGAAAAAGTTCGAAAAAGGTCACAAAAGATAAAAATAAACATTAAAAAAATTACTAAAAAACTTATATCAAAATAACACCTAAAAATTAGAAGGAAAGTTGATTGAAATTTACCAAAATGACATGTAACCATTGGAACACTATTGTTATAATTTAGCAATTTACTATTATTTATTGTCAAATTATAACAATATTTGCCATTAAAAATGCTCTAAGTGTGATCCCTGGAACCTCGGCTTCTTGTAGGGTCTAACTCAAAGAATTACTCTGTAGTTATGCCTAATAAACCAAAAAAGGATGATAAAAAAGCATAAATGCTGAAAATATCAATATTTATTAATAACCTCCAAAGATTTTCATTATTAGCATTTAGCAGGATCAATTCCAAACAGCTGGTTGATTTTTCTATTCCATTTAATTCTATGAAAAGGTGCAAAAAAAAGGAAGAAAATGGGTGGGTTTGGTTTGGTTTGGTTTGGTTTGATTTTGGGAAATAAATTTTCAAAAATTTTTTTAGAGAGAGAGTTTAGAATTTTTTTAGATTTGTTTGATTATATATTTTGAAAATAGTTTTGGAGTATGAGAGTTTAGGATGATTTGATATTTTTTTATAATTGAGTAGATGTATATGAGAGAAAATGTGATTGAGAACGAGAGAGGAGAGAGAAAAAGTAATTGATTAATGTATGAGAAAAAAAAATTAATTGACGTATGTGAGAAAAAAACTCCATTTTTTTTTCCATCGTCGGTCTTTCGAGACCCAGCCAATGAGGCCACCTTATGTTTTGTATTCAATGAGGCCACCTTGTTAGTATTCAAATTTAACTTATTATTAATTAATGGTTGTATTTTTCTTTTATTCAAATCTAATAGTTAAGATTAATTCCTTAATTTTGTTTATACAGTAGAAAAATTTTATTGTATGTGTTTAGTTTGTGTGTTTTGAATTAATTTTTTTGAAAATTGATGTCTTGTTTGGTTTATTTTTGAAAAAAAAATTTTGAAAAAAAATTTCTAAAATTTTGTGAGTGTTTGGGAAATTGCTATTTTTGTAGGCTGTTTTAGTTTTTGACTATTTTAGTAAGCTAAATTTTTTGTGTTTGGGAAGATGATTGAATTTTTTTGTAATTGGATGTGATGTTTGTGAGAGAAAAAGTGAAATGATTATGACTTTGATGTGACATTTTGTCTTATTGGCTATTTTAGCTTATTTTGTCTTTAGTACTATTTTAGCCAAAAAAACTAAAAAATCTTCTTCCCAAACACCTTTCAGTGTGTTTGGTTTGAGTTTTTTGAAAACTGAGTTTTTTGGTTTTCGTATTTTTTTTTGTTTTTAGTGAATATTTTTAAAATTTTAAACATTTTTTTTACTTTTTTAGATGCACTTACTTAGATGTATCTAAAAAATAAAAAATTTGTGAAAAAATATTTTTAAAAATTAATAAATACATAAAAATATAAAAAATGTACTGAATTCTTTTATTTTTTTGTGTTTTTGGTATTTAGTGAATTTTTAAAAGATTTTTTTCAATTTTGTTTTTACTTTTTAGGTATATTTATGTTAGGTATGTTTAAAAATTAAAAAAATTGCTCAAAATATTAAAAAAATTCAGTAAAAACAAAAAAAAATGAAAAATAAGAAAGTAGAATTTTCTAAAAAGTGTTTTTGAAAAATGATAACCAAGCAAGGTGTTTGGAATTTTTTTTCTTCTAAAATCATTTTCTCTCTCCTATATATCAATCAATCATTTTTTTCTCTTTCCTCTCTCAATCTTTATCACTTTTGGTCTTACTATCTACTTAATTATAATAAAATAATCAAATCATCCCAAACTCTTCTACTCTAAAACTATTTCTAAAATATACAACCAAACAAATTAAAAAAATTTCTAAAGCCTTTTCCCAATTTTTTTTAAAAAAATTCATCTCCCAAAACCAAACCAAACACACCCTGAGTTTTTTGTTTTTGTATTTTTTTATTTGTAGTGAATATTTTTAAAATTTTAAGTATTTTTTTTTACTTTTTTAGATGCACCTTATTTAGATTAAAAAATAAAAAAATTTGTAAAAAAATATTTTAAAAATTAATAAATATATAAAAATACGAAAAATATATTGAATTCCCATTTTTTTATTATATATTTTTGGTATTTAGTAAATTTTAAAAAAAAATTCACAAAAATTATACTTTTATATATATTTATGTTAAGTGTGTCTAAAAATTTAAAAAATTATTTAAAATATTAAAAAAATTCAATAAAAATAAAAAAAAACACAAAAAAATAAGAAAATAGATTTTTTAAAAAAAATATTTTTGAAAAACCAAAAATAAGCAAAGTGATTGCTTCTAGAACTCTTGATTCTCATCATATTTATGGGAAGGAAGTTGAACTTCCTTTCTCTGAACTTCTTTATTTCATAGGATTCGTTTGGAATGTGCATTAGTTTTTTAATTTTTTGACTATTTTAATTTAGGGTTAAAAAGTTTTATTTGAGATAGACTTTTTTACTTTTTTGACTTTTGTAAGAAAAAAAAAAATTATTATAATTTGAATATAACATTTTATCTTATTACTTTTTAGCTTATTTTATTTTTTTGTGATTAAAATAACTAAAAAGTCAAATTTTTTGATATGCTAAACGAAGGCATAATCGATTTCAAACTATCCTGAATAATAGTATGACAGTACAAAATATCTCATCCCCATAATACTACGTTTCTCATCAGACAAATCGACACAAAAATAGTGAAAAAATTATTCAATCTCTCAAGAGCATTACCCAGATGAATTATTGATCATCAATCCAATGCCTAAAGGAACCTGAATCCTCCATGCCCACGAATTAGGTGCACTTGGTATATACTCTCTTAAAAGCACAACCTGCTAAACATTATCGGGGCACTCTCTATTCCATTGTAATAATTCTTGAAACAAGTTGAAAAGGAATATATGAAGTCTGTTATGTTCCTCTACGCATTTCTGTGATGGATAAATCGTCATGAAAATGAGTAAAATCTTTGAATTAAGATCTTTGCATCATGTTTAACCCAAATATTGCAAGTGTCTTCGTATTAAAAAAATTTGAGAATGGCATAAGTTTACCCTATGATATATAATTCAATAATGTTAACAGAAATTAACAAAACAAAAATGCCTTAATATTCCATCTCCCCACCCCTGAAATTACCAATCAAGTATTACATATATTCAAGAAATTAAACCTGAACAGAGAGTGATATCTTTCAAATAAAAACTTGCAGGTGAATTGCAACCTAATACCCGTTTCACATATTTTTAGTGTCTATTTTTTTAATATTTTATGTTTTTGAGTACTATTCATACAAAAAAGTTTTTAGAGAGATATATTTGAAACAAAAATATTAAAGGCGCCAAAAATTCTATGTAATTTTATGTTTTTGAGTACTATTCGTACAAAAAAGTTTTTAGAGTGATATATTTGACACAAAAATATTAAAGACTCCAAAAATTCTATTAAATATTTAACCAAATATCTTACATAAGTAAGTCTCTCACTCATGTAAAATCCTGTAAAATCCACATTCATGTGAAACATTTAATCAAATATTTAATAAATTTTTTAAAATTCTTAACATTACTCTATTTGAAATAAAAACCTGCAGATGAATTTCAACATAAAACCTATTGCACATTTTAGTTTCTATTTTTAAAAAAAATTATATTTTTGAGTACCATTCGTACAAAAAAGTTCTAAAAAAATCTACAAAAGTAAAAAGATTTGGTTTTTTTACAATTTTGTATATAATTTTTAGATTCGCCACGCATATTTAATAACAAAGCTAACATTATTGTAAATTATTGAATTTATTGCTTAAAAATCTTATAGCTTAAATTCTAAGATTTTTGAATCAATAAATTTTATTTAGTAAAATTAAGAATATTATATTTTTTTTTTCAATTTTTAAAACTAAAAATATTACCACATATTCTAAATAGTTATGTTGTTTCACTGATTGAGAAAAAGACAAAACATAAGATTAAACATTTTTATCCGTTTATTTATTTGTTTAATTTAATTATCTAACAAAATCGAGAATATTATCAATTTTTTTATTTTTAATTTTTTTTCAATTTTGCATATCAATTTTCTATGATTCTTTATAGACACAAAATTTTTACATTTACAAAAAAAAAAAATCAAAATTTTTAAATTTTTTTTAAAAAAAAACACATATTTTTTTAATAATTTTTTTTCAATTTAAAAGTTTATGTTTTAAAGTTTTAAAAATTAAAATAAATATTAAATTATCATATTTTTTTTGAGAGACTTATTTATAAGTCATTTTTCAGATACTTATGTTAGGTTAAATCCTATGTAATTTCTTATAGAGTCTCAAGTCCTATTTAGATAGAAATGTATTCCACAAAATCTTACATAAACGTAACGTGACGTGACACTTATATAAACGTAACGTAACGTAACGTGACACTTACATAAACGTAATGTAACGTGTCACGTTACGTTTCGCAAACTTAATTAGTTTTTATTTTTTAAATTGAATGTAAAAATGTTGCTAATTTATGTTGGTGTCACGTTATGTTTCATATAAATATGATCTATGGTAACATTTAATTTATTATATAAGAAATTAAATGTTACCATAGATCATAGGTGTCACGTTACGTTTATGTAGGTGTCACATTACGTTACGTTTATGTAGATATGATCTATGATAACATTCAATTTCTTATATAGAAAATTGATGTTGCCATAGATCATAGGTGTCACGTTACGTTTATGTAGATATCACGTTACGTACAGCTCTCACGTTATGTACAGCTGTCACGTTACGTTTATGTAGGTGTCACGTTACATTACGTTTATATAGATATGATTTATGATAACATTCAATTTCCTATATATGGATTTATTATTATTTATGATATTAACAACTAATATTGAGGATAAATGTGTCAACAAACTTCCCACAGGACTTATGAAAGGATAAATTTTTTAATAGGACCATATGTAACATAAATTTTCCTAATAAAACTTATAAATAATTTTTCTTATTTTTTTTAAATAATTATTTATTATTATTTGAAGAACAATTTCGATAAAAATTTAATAAAACTTAAAAAATTTAAAAAAATTTAATTAAAACTTAATAAAATATGAATTCATAAATTAACACTTAAATGTCCCTAAATTATTTGAGGTGCCAGGGCTAATCCAAATAGAGATGGAGGAGGAAAAAAGATCATTGAACATTACTGTGAAGAGATAGTAGCAATAAAAGAAAAATAACTATTTTGTTAATAAAATTGAGACGTTTACAGCATAGCATTGAAAACACAAATAAAAACTAAGGACTCGTTTGGGAACATGCTAATTTAGTAACTTTTTGGTTATTTGGCTAAAAAGGTAGGTAAAAAAAACTTATATGTTTGGGATGATTTTTTGGCTAATTACGAAAAGATGTGCAAAAAGTAGAGAGAAAAGAGAATCTTTGACTTTTTGGTATGAGTTGTTAGCTTTTTGACTAATTTAGTAACTTTTTGACTAATTGACTAAAAAAGTAAGTCCCCAAACGGGACCTAAAACGGAAGTGATGGAGACCCCTCTCCCCACCCCCACGGGGTTGGTGATCGAAGAAAAAAAAAAAAAAAAAAAAAACTGGCCAATGACAGGCTGTAGGGGTCGTGGGAGTGTCCTTCTATGGGGATCCAAATCGTTTTTCAAACTAAAAAACCTGTTGGTAGAATTTTTTATTCATATTAAATCAACCCAACAAAAAATAGAAAAACTTTGGTATGCAACGAATGGTGGCGTTAACTCAGCCAGAGATTTGAACAGACTTAACCTCAGGCTTTTTCACTTCTTCTTTGGGCACAGTCATAGTTAGAACACCATTCTCTATCATAGCCTTGACCTGATCGACCTTCGCATTTTCCGGCAACTTGAAGCGGTGGAGGAACTTGCCGTTGCTGCGCTCGACGCGGTGCCATTTGTCGTTCTTTTCCTCATGCTCTTTGCTCCTCTCTCCGCTGATCTGCAAAACTCTTCCTTCTTCAACTTCCACCTTCACTTCTTCCTTCTTCAGCCCTGGAAGATCGGCTTTGAAGATGTGAGCCTCTGGAGTCTCTTTCCAATCAATGCGAGTGTTGGCAAAAGCGGAGGTCTCGCGGGTGGAGTTGGGGATGTTGGCGAGAGTGGTGAAGAAGGGGAAGCCCTCGAAGGGGTCCCAAATGGAAAGAGAGAATGGGTCGGAGATGTTGCTTCATCGGCCTCCAAAGATGCTTGGAATCATCGCCATTTCTGATAGTTGTTTTTTCTTCAAGTGAAGAGTCGGGAATGGAGATTGAGGAGATTGATTATATCGGAACTTTGTATGCTTGGATTAGGCTCGATTTCGATTAAAGAACGGAGGAGGAGCAAGGGATTTATATAGGAGTAAGAGGATGAGTCTGGTAATTTTTGGAGAAGAGTTCTCTGTAACTTTTTACAACCTTCCACAACTAGTCTCTCTTCTTATTTAGAAAAATGCTAGAAGTTTCAAATTTTTTACTAAATAAATGATCAAATATCTCACATGGGTGTGAGGTCTACAAAATTGCGAGCCCCACAGTCACATTTGGTCATTTATTTGGTAGAGAATTTTGTGTCTCTAACATTACCTTCTGATTTATGTAACCAATTGCAAATACATAGGGCCCACCTTATCTCTATTAAATAGTTTGTTCAGTTTTGACGTAGTTGGTTCAATAATGATCTGTTTGACAAGTGGATATTTGATTTTTTTGAGTTAAAATTTTTAAAAAATAAAAAAAATTAAAATTATTAATAAAATAAAATGTGACATTAAATTTATAATTATTTTATTTTTATTTTACAAACATCACTTTCAATTATAAAATAATTTAATCATCATTTTAAATATAAAAATTTTAAATTATTAAAATAATTAAAAATTAAAATAACTTACTAAAATAATAATTTCTCAAATAAGACGAATTGCAATTTGCAATTAGTGATTCAATGGTTAAACAGGATTAAATCAATTCGATTTTTTGATAAAATTTTTATCCCGTCTACTAAAATATATTGAATCGTATATTTCTATTCATGGAATTTGTTGTTCTTCTGTGAGGCGGATATATATATATATATATATATATTTGTTTACACAATCAATTTGGGGTTCATTTGGGATATGAGTTAATTTTTTGAATTTTGGATTTTTTAACTATTTTAGTCTGAGACTATTTTTTTTTTTTTTTGATTTACTAAAGTCGTTTTCCACGTAATTTTTTTTTTTTCTTTTGTCTTTATTTTGAGTTAGAAGGTGTTATTCAAAAAATTATTTTGGCTTTACAAAAGTCGTTTTCATTTAAATATACATATATATTTATCATTTTGTCTTTATTTTGGGTTAGAAGGTGAGAATATAATTCAAAAAATCAGTTTAGTAAAAATCGTTTTGTACCCGTTGTGGGGATATATTTTCTGAGTACCAACACGTGGCAAGGTGACGCCGAGGTGTCAGCCGAGGTGCCACGTGTCTTGGTCGTTGTGCCGAGGTCATCTCGGCTAGGCCGAGGTTGCCTCCGAAGATATCGGAATCCGAGATAAGCGGATAAGGGACAAGAGTCCTAGAATGAAGAGGGAACTCAACCTGAATATGGACAAGAGTCCTAGATTGGGAGAAGATTTCAGTTTGGGCAAAGATAAGACTCTTAGAGAGTTTATCCTAATCCCACTGGGAGTCCCAGATTAACAGTAATCCTAAGTCCAGTAGGGCCAAGCTCCTATTGGGACTAGGATTGTATTGGCTATAAAAGAGAGGCACCCCCATGGGTCTAAGGTATGCTTTTAATATTCAAGCTTGTGAGTTTAGCACTTGATTTATCTTTGAGAGATATACTGACTTGATCGTCGGAGTGTCCCCGGGTGGATGAACCACCGCCGGAATCTTCTCTTTCTGTTGCAGGTTAGCCAGGTGCCATCTATTCTGTCGGTGCTCTCCAGCTGGTTACTAAGCGGGCAGTGTGGTCAAAAAACCACTCACACAATTTGGCGCCGTTTGTGGGAAAGAAAGAAGAATAGATGACCAATGACGGACAGAAGGATCAGATTAGAGATAAGACTCCTGCTGGAAGTGGGAGACCTATCGATCTCAACGTTGAAGGGGACGACTGCAACACAGAAACTCGTGACCAGAGTCACGAAGTGAAAGACGTCGGCCAGGAAGGTAATGCACCAAAGACAACAGATCGAAGCGGATACTACAACGAAGATGATCTCCAGGTATGAAAGGATAGATACCTGCAGAGGAACGAAGATCCTTCCAGAAGGGATGCAAAGACAGGGGGTATGAGCGCTCCCAAGGAGATAACATTCGAGTATAGAAGAGCTCAACCTGAGTGAGCAAACCCCAGATCCCAGGTCCCAGAAGACATGATCTCGGCCTAGATGAGTAGGTCCGAGAAAAGAAGAGCTCAACCTGAGTGAGCAGATCCAAGATTCCGGAAGATAAGATCTCGGTACCTGAGTCAGAGAAGAGAAGAGCACAATGAGCAGATCTCAGATCCCAGAAGATAAAAAGGAAACACACAAGATCAGACTAAAGTTGGCCAGAATTGAGAAATATGCTAGGGCCGAGGAGGACATGTCGGGAATAAAGGCGTCGGAACAAGAAAAGAGAAGCGGCTCGCCGATGCGAGGCCGAAAATCAAACTCAAGTTGGAGCCAAGTAAGATCAATAGAGAAACCAAGGCCGACAACCTCGGCTTGAATTCAGCCTCGGTGACAAGGTCGAAGCTACATGTATGATGAGAACCCAAGTGGATTTTAAGTTCACACTGTGAGGGCAGAGAGAAGAATAATGCGTTTACCACTTGTTGAAATTTGTAGCAATTTACAAGTTGGTTAAACCGATATGATGTTTACCACTTGTTGAAATTTGTAGCAATTTACAAGTTGGTTAAACCGAGATGATGCTTAACGCTTGTTGAAATTTGTAGCAATTTACAAGTTGAAGTTAAGCCGAGATAATTGTTTATCTTCACTTGTTGAAATTTGTAGCAATTTACAAGTTGAAGTTAAACTGTAGTAATGCTTAACGCTTGTTGAAATTTGTAGCAATTTACAAGTTGAAGTTAAACCGTAGTAATGCTTAACGCTTGTTGAAATTTGTAGCAATTTACAAGTTGAAGTTAAACCAAAATAATGCTTAACGCTTGTTGAAATTTGTAGCAATTTACAAGTTGAAGTTAAACCGATGTAATGCTTAACACTTGTTGAAATTTGTAGCAATTTACAAGTTGAAGTTAAGTCGATATATATTGTTTAACACTTGTGGAAATTTGTAGCAATTTACAAGAAAATCATTGTTTAGCACTTGTTATAACTTAAGAAAAGTTTACAAAGTTGAGATTAAACTAGTATATATTTATCCTTGTTGAAATTTGTAAGCAATTTACAGGACAAGTATTGGCCGAAGTAAAACGTCAGGTGGCATAACCGAGGTGTGTCACCCCGAGAAGATTGTACAAAGAAGGAAAAATACATAAGACATGCAAAATATTCTAAGTATAGAATCATGCAAGAGCAGTTAGAAGAAAATCAAGACAGAATTCATGGTGATTGACACGCCTTCGCCATACAATATCATCTTGGGAAGGCCATGGTTGCATGCAATGGGGACAGTTCCCTCAACGTTGCATCAACTACTGCGGTTCCCAACAGAACATGGGATTGAAAAAGTCAGAGGAGATCAACTGCAGGCGGAGAATTGCTCCATGGCAGTAATGAAATCCACCTGCAGCATTCGAGAACCAGAGAAGGCAGAGATTGAAAACGAGGACATAGAGGTCCTAGATGATATCGGCAATGAGCCAGCCGAGAAGAGTGAAGAGGCACTGAGGAAAATCCTCGTCCAGGAGGGGGATGAAGAACGCTTCTTTCTTCTCGGCTCAGGCTTAGCCGAAGAAAAAGAAAAGGAATTGGAAGCTTTTTTGAGAGCAAACATTGAGGTATTTGCTTGGACACCTTACGAAATGCCTGGCATTGACCCCGAGGTCACTTGCCACCAACTGAACGTCGACAGGTCGGCCAAACCTGTAATCCAACGAGCAAGAGGACCGACGTTGATGCACGTCGAAGCAGTAGAGGAAGAAGTAGACAGACTTCTGGAGCCCAGGGCCATCCGAGTAGTCAATTACCCAACATGGCTATCAAATACAATGGAAGAAGGAATGATAATCAAGGAGCAAGGAATGTTAACATCAGCCAACAACAGACATTTTTCAGAAGCAAAAAAGGTTACTTATGCAAAGAAAACAAAAGTAGAAAGATGAAGACCCTAAGAACTAGGGACTAGGGCAAGAACGTCGGACTAATCTACTTCAACGGTTGACGGTGGTTCAGCATTGGCAGTCAGCTGGGAGAGCTTCTCTACCATTATCTCGGCAACAATTTTAAGAAGGGGCGTGGTTCTAAGACTATGCAGAAAACAGAAACGAAGGCAAGAATCTGGAAATACAATAGGAAAAACAAGAAGAGAAAAATCAGAGTCAAGAAGATGACAAAGTTCAAAGAATAAAGCCACGTACACAAGCACTAAGTAAGTATGTGAAGAACAAAAAAGTAATGAACCAGACATGATGCTAGCAGCAGAAAGCGGATATGACAAGAACAGTTCCAGGCATTTTAGCAATAAGAAATCAAAAACTTGAAGACAGACGAGAACAGAAGGCCACAGATGGCAAATAAACAGATTCAAAGTAAATCAGAAAAGTTATAAAAGATTGAGCTTAATAAAAAGTGAGAATTTACGAACCTACCAAATGAACGCCGATATAAAGATCGCCTGAGTCAAATAGGTGACTGGAAATCAGGAAACCCACCGGAGAGTATGAACAGAGCAGTTGTAGAAAGCTTGAAAAGAGATCGATGAAGGATTAGGGATATTTTCTTGAAAAGAGAAAAGTTTTAGCACAGAAAGCACATGAAAGAATGCAAAATGAGAAGACAAAAGGAAAGAGAGAAGAGATTGTTGAAAACTCAAAAAGGCGACAAAGGAGTATTGAATTGTACCTTGGGTGACGTACCTATCAGGCAGCAGAAACGACGCAAACCTGATAAGCGCGTACAAACCAGTAAGGGATGAACGCATGAAACGGTTGAGGAGCGTATGTATAGTAGCTCATGCGCAGTTGCAAAGCTTCTGGAGTTTACGAATTGATGGAACCATAAACCTCGACTAGGAGGTGCGATCTCAAGTAGCCTGGAAAGCATGAAACAGGTCAAACAAACAGTCAACAGATAAAATGCAATTCAAACAGATGTATTCGTTCAATTCAGTTTCAATTTCGGTCAGTCAGTTCAGTACTTTTAGTCAGTTCAATTATCAGTCATAATCAATTCAGTTTAACGGTAATCGATGGTTATCGGTAATCAATCAGTCATTAATCAGTAAACAGTATGGGGGTTGTTACAAGGGTCCTGCCTTGGAGGTGTTCTAGGCAACAAATAAATAAAAATAATAACAACATCCATGTGGTCTAAAAAATGAAGGATCTTGAAAAGAAATTCAAAAAATAACACTCTTGGTGGTGTTCTGAGCAAAAATAATAATAATAATAACAACAACAACATCCATGTGGTCTAATATTGGGGTTGGGAGGGGGGGGAATGAAAAATCTTGAAAACATAATTCAACCTAATAAAGTGTATGGAGTAGATTCGAAATTCGTGTGATGTATGGCTACAATTAGAATACATTTGGTCCATACATTTTATTTTTTGAAAACATTTTAGATATATTTTTAAATGATATTTTTAAAAATTGATATATAAGTACTGAAAAAAAAAAAGTTAGGAAACTTAAAAAAATAGCTAGAATAATTATCAAAAAAAATAAAGTGTAGTATAGATTTAAAATTCGTGAAACGCTGGTTACAACAAAAATAAAATTGGTCATACAATTTTGACAAGTTATTTCATATTTGTAAAAAAAAACAGTGATTAAAAAAAAAAATTCTGAATGTGGAAATAAAGAAAAAGAAACCAAGACGGAAGAGTAAACAATAATTATAGAAAACAATGGAATGGAAATATAGTATTACAGTTCGGTAAGTGAACAATTTTATTTTTTATTTTTATTTTTGGTGGTTTTTTTTTTTTTATAGAAAATAATGCGAAGTCACACTTGTAATATAAATTACAAAATTGCTTGACACGAGGGAATTCAATCTATTACTTCCAACCAAATATGATTGAATTGGTTTAGTAATGTTGTAGAATAATAACATTTTTAACATATTTTTTCGTGTTTTTTTAAATAAAAATTCTTACAATTTTTTAACTCTTAGGGATTTTTAGTATAAAAGCCTTAAAAAATTTAAATATATAAAAGTAAAAAAAAATTCCAGTAAAAAAAAATGCTAAAATTCTCTTTGTATTTTTAGTTTTAGTTTCAGTTAAGACTAAAAAGCACATAGAAATAAAAAATAAATAAACAATAATTTGATGCAAAGTAAAAGATGAAAAGAAAAAAACTAGTAGAAATTTAATTTTACTTTTTTTTTTAATTTTTAGTTGTATTTAGAGTAAAAATTTGAAAGATTTTGATAAAAACTAAAAAATAACTTAAGACAGAATAAAAAATTAAATAATTCACTCCTAAACAATCTCCTAAGTCCATTAGGGCCAGGCTCCTATTGGGACTAGGATTGTATTGGCTATAAAAGAGAGGCACCCCCATGGGTCTAAGGTATGCTTTTAATACTCAAGCTTGTGAGTTTAGCACTTGATTTATCTTTGAGAGATATACTAACTTGATCGTCGGAGTGTCCCCGGGTGGATGAACCACCGCCGGAATCTTCTCTTTCTATTGCAGGTCAGCCAGGTGCCATCTATTCTGCCGGTGCTCTCCAGCTGGTTACTAAGCGGACAGTGTGATTAAAAAACCACTCACACAGGATTTATATAGGAGGAAGAGGATGAGTCTGGTAATTTTTAGAGAAGAGTTCTCCGTAACTTTCTACAACCTTCCACAACTAGTCTCTCTTCTGATTTATGTAATCAATTGCAAAAACATAAGGCCCATCTTATCTCTATTAAATTAAACGGTTTTGGTTGGTAGCTCGAAATTTAGGGGCCCGAATGCCCCTAAATTTCCATATAAGGCAACAAAAAAAAAACAAGGCAAAAAAAAAAAGAAAAAAAAAAAAAAACTTATCCAGAAAAGGAAATTAGGGCCATTAGAGCGACTGTTTTTAGGGCCACAATTCATTTTCCTAAATTAAATAGTTTGTTCAGTATTGTCGTAGTTGGTTCAATAATGATCTGTTTGACAAGTGGATATTTGATTTTTTTGAGTTAAAATTTTTAAAAAATAGAATAAATTAAAATTGTTAGTAAAATAAAGTGTGGTATCAAATTTATAATTATTTTATTTTTATTTTACAAACATCACTTTCAATTATAAAATAATTTAATCATCATTTTAAATATAAAAATTTTAAATTATTAAAATAATTAAAAATTAAAATAACTTACTAAAATAATAATTTCTCAAATAAGACGAATTGCAAATTGCAATTAGCGATTCAATGGTTAAAGAGGATTAAATCAATTCGATTTTTTGATAAAAATTTTATCCCGTCTACTAAAATATATTGAATCGTATATTTCTATTCATGGAATTTGTTGTTCTACTATGAGGTGGATTTATATATATATATATATATATTTGTTTATGTAACCAATTTGGGGTTCATTTGGGATATGAGTTAATTTTTTAAATTTTGGATTTTTTAACTATTTTAGTCTGAGACTAAAAAGTTTCGTTTGGGATAGGTTTTTTGATTTTTGTGAAAGAAAAAATAAAATAATTATGATTTGAATGTGTCATTTTGTCTTATTAGACTAAAATTTTTTATTTTTTATTTTTTTTTCCTTTTTGTGAATATTTTAGCCAAAACACCCCATTTAGCTTATGCTAAACGAGGGCATGATATATTCATGGAATCAGAATAATTAGTTCGATTCGGTTTTGGACTAAACAAAATTAGCAACATTTTTTGATAATGACCTTATTTGGAAAGCTGATTATTTTAGTATGCTATTTTAGGTTTTTTTTTTTTTACTATTTTAGTAAGTTAAATTTTTTGTATTTGAAAAAATAATTAATTTTTTTTTTGGGGGTATGTTTTAACCTAAAAAGCCAATTAATAACCCTCCCCAAACAAGCCCATAAAATTTTGATTTTGGGCTGGCATCAATAACGTTGGCCTAATCAAAACTTGAGATCCTACTAATAGGCTTAAAGCCTTAAACTAGGAGGTTCAAGAACATAATCAAATCTTAAACTAGGAGGTTCAAAAAATTCCTACCTCATCTGCTAAGCATGCTCTCTCTATATATACTTTGCCCCTTTGCTTTCATTGCATCATTGAAAATTGTTCAGAGCTTCGATAAACCTCTCAGATTCATCATTTGCTAACTTCTTAGATAATCAGCCGATTTAGAAAATGACGATGATTCCAAGGATCTTCGGTGGCCGAAGAAGCAATTTCTTCGATCCATTCTCTCTCGACATTTGGGATCCCTTCGAGGGCTCCCCCTTCAACAGCGCTCTCGCCAACGCCCCAACTTCGCCGCTCAAGAAACCTCTGCAATTGCAAACGCTCGAATCGATTGGAAGGAGACTCCAGAGGCTCATATCTTCAAGGTTGATCTTCCGAGGCTGAAAAAGGAAGAAGTGAAGGTGGAAGTTGAAGAAGGACGAGTTTTGCAAATCAACGGGGAGAGAAGCAAAGAGCATGAGGAGAAGAATGACAAATGGCACTGTATCGAGCGTAGCAGCGGCAAGTTCCTCCGCCACTTCAGGTTGCCGGAAAATGTGAAGGCCGATCGGGTCAAGGCTACGATGGAGAACAGTGTTCTGACTGTGACTGTGCCCAAAGAAGAAGTGAAAAAGCCTGAGGTTAAGTCCATTGAGATCTCTGGCTCTGCTTGAATTGCACTACTGAGTTTTGGAGTGCTAGTGTTTGGGTGCTTGAATTATATATGTACGGGAAGCAAATATTCAGGCAAGCCTGTACTCATTTCTTCCAAGCTCCTGTTTGTCCGATCGACCTGCGAGCACAACGGCGGTGAGCTACCCGGCGGTATGTGGCCAGAAAACCCATCTGACGATCAAGTTAGCACACACACAGGGATAGAGAGAGATGAGAGAGTTGAGTATAAGTGTATATCTCACCCAATGTTCATTTGTCTCAGCGTGGGGGGCACAGACTCGCTTATATACCTCTGCGCCCCAAATCTACTCCCATTAGTCTCTCGACACGTGGTGCTACTATTCCATCTGTCAGCACAAATCTAGCTGAACATCACCTAACTGCCAGCCCACACCACTGGGAGCTTGGTAGCTGGGCTGCAGCATCTCGGCTGTCAACGGCCGTGCTGCGCAGCTAGCTAGAGCGCTCCGCTCGCCAAGCTCAATGACGACCGAGCTCGGTTGCATTCCGGCTTAGTCGAGCTCAGGACAAGTCATGCTGGTTGGCCGTCGGCCTTCTTGCCGAGCTAACGCATGAACCGTGGAACCCAGTGAGGCAGCAGACATCTCGGCCGAACCTCACTTGACCGCAAGTACGACATCAATTATGCAACTATGCCATTACCGAGCAAGTAGCTCGGTTTCACAGCAACTGTGCTATTACCGAGCGAAAATCCTTTTTGGATGGGCCAAGGCTGCCACGGCCCAATTGTGTTTGGCCCACGATTTGTCCGGCCCTTACCACGGCCCAATCCAAATCATAAATCTCCCTCTCAATATAGTAAGTAAATGTTTGTTGTTTTGTTTGTAGTAGAGAGGACGTGTTATGCAATGGCTACTTGAGAGCTTGTTTGTGTATAGTGTTGAACTAGTACCTGGTTATTTACTATGTTTTGTTTGATATAAAAAATAAAAATGGAAGAAATATTGTTCTAATGATTTGATTGTTGATCTTGTTCTACAAATTTCAATTTATATTTCTGATTGCTCTATTTCATTTCAATTACATTAAACATGTCCATCTCAATTGCTTTAAAGTAGATGATCATTTTGCTCTAATGTCTTAAATTGATGTGATTTAAAACTCGTTTGAGAAGTAATTATTTTATAATTATTATTTTTTTTATAGAAAAAGTTTAGAAAAATAGAAAGTGTAATATGATTAGATGTATTGAATTTTTCGTTTTGGATTATTTTAGCCCGAAAAAAACTTCATTATGATTTGTAAAGTAAGAAGCCTTCCTGGGCTCCTAACCCACTTCTTCCTGTAACCTTACTGGAAAATTTACTTCACCCTTTTAATGTCTTTAATTTGTTTACAAGAAAAGCTTATCCATGTATTTCTGCAGGGAGAATAAATTTGTAAAATTTTCATGAGTAGAACTATAAATCTCTTTAGATGGGAAATTTAATTGTGCAAAACTCTTCATGGTATGAGTGTAATGAAAAACATAAATAAATAAATAAATTGGATCACATCATGAGATTAGTAAGAAAGTTTAGTATTTTTAAAATGAAAAATGAGAGAATAAAAATTTACTTTTTAAATTTATTTAGTGATATGTAAAATAATTGTCACATTGTTGTGTTTGAAAAATAAATTTAGTTTTTAGGTTAAAATAATAAAATTCTTTCCAGATTAATCTTTAGTTCCATTGCACAAAACAATTTGATGGCTGAATAGAAGTGAGCATTTTCCATCTACTCTTCCCACTTGAACAATCACAAATAAGCAAAAAACGAACGATTACTTAACAATGTAACAACAGATCAAAATACTAAATAATCATTGAGAATTGAGAAGGCACATATAAAGTGACTTGTTCGTCATCATTGTCACTGTCGGGAGATCCAGAGGAGGGACCAAGACATGAAAATTGGAACACTCTAGTTCCACTACAAGAATACTGGGATTTAACGGCGTTTAAAAAAATGCCTCCGTTTCTAACATTTAACGGCGTTTTTATAAACGTCGCATTTTTCATTTAATAATACGACACCGTTTTCATTTCACAAGTCGTTTTAAAAACGCCTTCGAATGTGTTTTTTTATATTTTATTTTTTTAATATATGAGAACATCAAGTAGCGTGTTCACTCTCTCTCGTCTCCCTCTTTCTGACTAAACCTTGATTTCACTCTCTCTCTCCCTCCCTCTCTCTCTCCCTTCTCTTCAAACCCCTTCGTATTTGTAGAACCGCAACTGAACCCCTTTGTATTTGCAGATCGATTCATGTATTCGTAGATCGATTAAAGTATTATTCACTCTCAGTCTTGCTCTCTCTCTCTCTCTAAACCGTTGATTTCACTCTCTCTCGCTTCAAACCCCTTTGTTTCAGAGACAACCCTTCATATTTGTAGAACCGTAGCTGAACCCCTTCGTATTTGCAGATCGATTCAAGTATTCATAGATCGATTCAAGCCTCTTCTCTAGCTCGTGTTCGCGTTCGCGTTCGCGTTCGCAGCTCTTCTTCATAGTAAGTGTTGATCAGTCTCATCTCTATCTTCTTACTGACGGAATCATTCGATTCAAGTATGCTAGGTTTCATCTACTTTATCATTCTTAGATCAGATTGAAGATCTATTGATTCGATTCAAGTATGGTAGGTTTCGATTGAAGATCTATATGTGTATTGTAGATGTTAAAATTGAACACAAAATACATACATATATATGAATAGATTGATATTTTTTTTTAAAAATAGATCTCAATAAGAAACTCTGTAACCTTTTATATATTCATATGGATTATATGTTGAATTATGTATCAAATGAGCACGGCCAAGTTCAAAAACTAGCTATGTTTGCTTAAAACAACGGATTGGAATTCACTGAAGTGAGGGTTTCACTTAATAGTTTATTAAATTTGATTATTTCAGCCCTTTGATGTTTTATTAGAGTGCTTGTCTTCAACTAATAGATTTGTTTGATGATGAGAAATTTGTAGCAAGTTGTGATGCTGCATCATAGCCCTTTTAAGACTTCATTCATGAAGAAAAATAGAAGATATTTTGAACCATTTGAGTGAGTTTCTTTTATCTTTTATGCATAATAAGTTGTTGGAAACTTCAGACTTTATCATCCTAATAATATGAAGGTGTAGACACCACATTAAACATGCATACCCTGTATATAAACAAGTTTTGTTCTGCCTGGTCATATATGCCGAGACTGGAAGCAGTGAAGACTCCAAGAATGTATATTCATCTAAGCTTCTCTATATGCATACCTTGTATTTTTTTATTTTTTTTAGACAAACATAAGAAATGAAATGTTTAGGACAAAAACTCTAGAACACCACGAGTTGATGTTTCCACTGTGGCCTTGTATATGTTTCAGAACCAGGGTATGTCTATCCTTATCATGTGAATTTAGATTGATGCTTGAATTCTATTCTTATTCAAATCTTGTTACATACTGCATTGGCTGTGCATATATTGGTTAAATTTCTGTGTTTAGTACAAGTCATTTGTGGCAACACGGGAGGCTGTTGTCACCATTTGATATCTAGAGCAGAGAGATCACCTTGAATTTTCTGTTACAATCTCTCATTGGAAATAGTTGTGTACTTACCAATTTCAGATATATGCTTTTTAGAGCTGGAGTTCCTCGGCATGCCATTATTAAAAAGTTTGGAGGTAAGGAAATATCACAACTTGAGGATCTGATTTCTGGCACTGGATTCTAATGGCTTTATTTCACTCTTGATTTTTGAATTTAAGGTATTTACCTTTTATTTCATTCTATTAGATTCAGAGTCTTTTCTGGAACCATTTCTTTACCTCCCTAGCAGTGTGTAGCTTTTTATACACCAGTTGTACATGGTTGTGCATCTGTTTTGATGTCTTTAAAGACAAACATTACTTTGATTATCTGGAAAATTAGATGCTCTAGGTTGTTATGCTTTATTTTGTACTTTTACTCGCTTACGATATTTCTTTAGCAGCCTGTTAGTTCCCTATTCTGGAGCCCCTTCTCACTTCAGCAACTTGTCCTTTATTTCACTTTGTCCCGATATGCATTTTGTTGCAGGTTTCATGAGTCTTATCTGAATTTAGAAACCCTTGCCTTGCTCTTCTCTAAGGCCAGTAAACATGAAGGAAGAAAATCTTGCTATTGCTAATGTTGGGGAGCCTACTGTTAGAATGACACGAGCTCGAGCTGCTGCTTGTCATGCATTTGGAGGGATTCCACCTTCAGAAGCACTGAAGCAGCAAGGTCAAAAGCAAGTTTTACGGACAAGTTCAAAAATAGCAGCTTTAGATGAGATGAATAGCAGTGCTTCTGCTGCTGCACCTGTTCAGCATAAGAGGAGGACAGTGCTTAAGGATGTCACAAATGTTTGCTGTGAAAATTCCTATAAAAACTGCCCCATTGCAGCTAAAATTCCGGTTTGTACACTACCCTTTTGCTGAATTTATATAATTAATGTAAGAAATTGTTGTAAATTGAAAGAAAATTAAATAAGAAAGTATGTTTGTTCCTCATTAACAGAGATAAAAAATGGCTTCTTTAATGCACAAAAAAAAAAATGAAATGTTGAATCGTTGATAGATATTTTGATTGCCCGAGCATATAAAAGCATTACCAAAAAATTGGGATAGTTGAGTTGAGCGGCATTTTTGAGTATAGAGAAGACTAAATTGGTTATTGAACTTCTGGTCATTGACAGCAATAACTAGAACAGAGTCAAAAGTTCATCGTGACCATGAACTTTCCCACTCAAATATCTGAATTTAATTGTTAGATTTACTGGATGGCTTGGACTTTCTGCTACAAATGTTATTAATTTTTCTTTACTAAAATCGTTACATGACCTCTGTTAAACTTGAAGGCCCAAGATTTGAGGATTTAACCTCAAGTTGCTTTTGTATGCTAACAAGTGTTACACTTTTCTGAATTTTTATCTTTATTATTGCTTTTATAACTTCAGATATTCGGTTAAAATGAAAATGTTACCTATTCATCTATTTTCTTCTATTACAAAGAGATATATTTCATCCCTTCTATTTAATTTTTTCTACTGCATTTATTTTACATGTATACTTGATGTAAAGCTAATGCAGCAGATTTGGATTGTGTAATGTATATTGGATTTGTCAGTGCTTACTTTAGCTTTGAACAATCGGTGCTTGTCACATTAGTCAGCTCCAAGCTTATTTTCGACTTGAATAGCAGCACGACTTGTACTCAGTCAGTCTGGATTTCTAATGTAAAAAAAATATAATTATGTTTTATTTAATTTCGGTTGGATACCAGTGTTTTTTTAGTTGTAGCTTATCTGCTGTTAAGATAACCTGCTCTGCTTATTGTTGTAAATATGTCTTAACTTGTTTTCTCTTGTTTTTTTGGTGACAGGCGAGAAATTTTCGTTTCCACTGTGGCCTTGTATATGTTTCAGAACCAGGGTATGTCTATCCTTATCATGTGAATTTAGATTGATGCTTGAATTCTATTCTTATTCAAATCTTGTTACATACTGCATTGGCTGTGCATATATTGGTTAAATTTCTGTGTTTAGTACAAGTCATTTGTGGCAACACGGGAGGCTGTTGTCACCATTTGATATCTAGAGCAGAGAGATCACCTTGAATTTTCTGTTACAATCTCTCATTGGAAATAGTTGTGTACTTACCAATTTCAGATATATGCTTTTTAGAGCTGGAGTTCCTTGGCATGCCATTATTAAAAAGTTTGGGGGTAAGGAAATATCACAACTTGAGGATCTGATTTCTGTACTTAGCAATTTTGTTGAAGTTCTTGCTGCTCAGCAAAGCCCAGAGAACTCCAATTGGTTCCAGGTAGTATACAATCTAAACTCTAAACCTTCCAGTCTTATACTATGCAGCAGCTTTTCATTTCTGTGAGATTCCATTTAAAGTTGACAATTTGTTTGTATACCATTAGTGCTGTCATTTTCTGTGCATTTGATAGATGAGTTATGCACAAAATTACCAAGTTCGGATCATCCTGATAATTAAAATTAAATCATTCCTGATTTATCTTGCAAGTGTCCTTAAGAATTGGACTAGTTCGACGAACACCATTTATGTTATTGCAAGTGTCAACTATTATGATTTGATGCAAATATTTGTCAATCTATTGAGTGATCAGTAGTTATTTATTTGGTTTAGACATGTATTTGGAATAGAGTAGTACTAGTAGAGTCAAAATCTGCTTTGTGGAACTAGAGATTGCAAATGGTTCTAGCTAATTTTTTGGAGTTAAGTTTGAGAATCTTTTGGTTCATCAACACAACTTGATGGTCTCTGAATAATGAATTTTCTGGATTCAAACATTAGGATTCAAATTGATTATTTACAAGCTCTGTCAAATCATATGGTTTGGACCATGAATTGGAAAACACGTGTCCATGTTCCCACATATTTTTCTACTAACAGATGTGTTTGATAATTGAGGAATACTAGTTTCTTTTTGGTTTTTAGATCCTTTCAGATTTTAGACTATTACAAAGAGGTTTCTAATTGTTGCTACCAACAGCTAATGAGTAAAGCTTAAGTTTGTTTTGTTTACTAGTCACTTGGTATCTAAGACCAGTGAAGATTACAGATTCTGATTTGTGAAGTCACAATTATTATAAACTTATTACTATCTGATAGATGCATAAAAATTGTGCTCATCACTTTTATGCAGGACATCTCATACAATTTAATGACCCTAGACACATACCCAATATAAATAAATAAATAAAATGGATCATGAGCCACTTGCATGAACCTTATTGAAAACCCGAGGTATGTCATGAAAAATAGCCACGGCATATCATATAGTTCTATTTCTTGATTCATACTCATGTCTGGAAAATAGTTTGTTTAGTACTAGTTGTTGCCTAGAGTGATTAGCCTCACAATCATTTCTTTAAATTCCATGATATATATTTAATTGGCTCTCCTCAATTACAGGATCTGTTATCTTCTTCTTGCTAGAATGTTACGATTAATTAGGCTCTTGATGCAAGTCCAGCAGTACCGTGCCTTTGTTGCCACGTTTTTTACCCTCATACCAAGTTTGATGCCATTTATGGGCATCATATTTTGCATTCTATGCATCTATTGCTCTCTTGGTTTACAGGTAAAACAAGTTCTATCTTCACCTGCTTCCATTTTGTTCTCTTGGCTTTTGTGTGTAGAGACAGTTTTTCATGTGGCCTTTGTCGTTCTAAATTTCTGCTTAGTTATGCTTAACATTTCTGACATCTTTCACTTTCAGAACAAAACATGGAACTCCTTATTCACCTAATTTGAATTCCAAGTCATGTCAAAAGCTTTCATGTGGTCTTCAATTTTATTTCTTTGTAGTTGACTGATTGTCTTTGTCTGCGGTATAAAATTTAACATAATTAGTCTTTCATGTGTCTTCTTTTGCTTGCAGATATTTGGTGGTCTAGTCAATGCTGGGAACCCCAAATTAGAAGGAACAGATCTTTCTGATAATGAGTATCCTATGCCATTAAGTTAAGAGTATTTTAATACACCTTATGGGACATGCGTTATTCAATCCATAGTTGTTTTTGATAGAATATTAATGATTTACCTACATTTACCAAAGACCTACATCTCCAAGAGCTGACATTGTTATTTTCCTGTTCATTGCACTTTCTAAGGTGTTGTCTATGAGTTAAATTTTAGTTTTGTGACTCAGTTTTCTTGACAAAGGAAGCTATCTACTTTTCAATTTCAAAGACTACCAAAATGGAATGGTGACACTTTTCAATTTACTAATAATGGGAAACTGGCAAGCCTGGATGCAGGTAACACTAATCTGTCACGATCATCTATATCTTCTCTTCATTCATACTGCTCTGTGCATGACTGAAGAATATGTCAACTTGTCTTTGCAGTTCACTTGTGATTTATGTTTACCTAGTTAACTAGTGAAAATTATGCCCTTTGTGGCTTGTTCTTATTTGTTCCATATCCTTTCTAGCAACCAAAGGTTTTGGTGCCTTGTTTATCTTGAGCTAACAATTAATCAGGATGGTGCACCTTGCAGAATATACAAAATTGTGTTTCCCACAGGACTAAATATGGTTGGAGATGCTCAATATGATTGACTTTGTACTTTTCTTTTGATAACAGAAAACAAAGTTTGGCTTGAGTTGCTTGCCTAATGGATTACTTGTGTCAATAGATATGTCTAGACCAACTACCTAGTCTAACGATGAAATAGAAAAGCAAAAATATTGCTGATACCGCAAATAAAACATGGTGGAAGCCAAGCTAATTCGGTGTTACACTGTTACTTTTCTATAAAAGATCAAATTAAATTCTCTGAAGCCTGCTTCTAATGCCTCTCTTTGACTAAAAATTGAGTAGACTCCTTTTGACAGCTTGACTTGGTTTGACTGTGTTGGGCTGGAAATCCTACCCATCTCATCATAAGAAAGGTGTGGTAAAAATGTTTTGTGCTCATCTCATCAGGTGGTTCTCTAGATGGATTTGAATGGAACTTCTTTATTCCGTGTTAACAATTATATTATAATTCATTTTCTGTAGCTCTGAATGAAGATGTTCAATTATTTGATACCTTTAACAAGTTATCATGATGTATCAGCAGATATCTTACAATATTCCAGATATGCCAACAAATGATATTACAAAAATCCAAAGCTCTCAGTTTTATTTGGATACCAGATTGGCCAAAAAATTGTTATGGATTCATTTGATGCTGTTTAATTCATGGGATGCCTAGTGGAATGCATGATATATTTTGATTTTGAGATGCGCAACTTTCACCACCTATGGCCTTTCTCTTCACAATATTGCCCACTGCAGTCTGTAAATTTGCTGCTTGAATATATGGAAAACATTGTTTTGTTCTGCTGGTATGTGCAGAGAGATCTGAGCAGTTGGACTGGGATACACGGCTAAATATCATCATGGGAGCTACAAAAGGGCTGGCATACTTGCACCATGATTGTTCCCCACGAATTATATATCGTGACATAAAGTCAAGTAACATTTTGCTTGATGGGAATTTTGAGGCTCGAGTATCTGACTTTGGATTAGCCAAATTATTAGAAGATGAGAAATCTCACATTACGACTATTGTAGCTGGAACATTTGGGTATCTGGCTCCAGGTAAGGCAATTTAAATTACAGCCGACACTCAAATGCTCAAAACTTTATTATTGAGATTGTTAGTGGGGAATACTACTCTTGATGTTGGTTTCACTAAGACTGATGTGGGGCAGTCTGATAGGTGGGTTTGAGGTTACCCTGCCTAATTATATAATAAAATTGGGAAAGCAAACTAGATGACATGAGGATAAAATAGGACTCAAATAAAACCAAAATTCAACCATACGAGGTCCTAACTGGATATCCTGACTTGATATCAATAAATTTTCAAATTTTGCTGCTTCTTTAAATTCACTTTTTTTTTAATGGTCTGCATCAAAGTTGTCAGGAAGATGCATTAGTTACGATTTTGAGAAAGAAAAGAATAATGTGGGTGCCTTCTGGGTTTAAGATATTGAACAATGTTACCCCATATGATAAAATCTGTTGTTTCAGTTTTTGACTTTCAATTGAACTTGAGAAGCAGCAGGCATGTGGAGCACTGGCCCAAGTTTTTTCTATTTTGTAACGCTGTAGTATAGCTACTGTGATTTTGGTATAAGCATTCAAAGTAGTCTATTCTGAATTGAGTGTATTACTTCACTGGCAGAATAAATGCAAAGCGGTAGAGCAACAGAAAAGACTGATGTTTATAGTTTTGGGGTTCTGGTTCTTGAAGTAGTGAGTGGAAAGCGACCCACTGATGCAGCATTTATTGAGAAGGGCTTCAACATTGTTGGCTGGGTACTTCTCTTCCCTACCCGTGTTTACACTGCTTTCATTCAAATATGTATGACATGATTGTGGAGCTCACAAGGCGAATTAAGCTTCTTATTTTCCTTGATTAATGATTTCATATGAATCTTCAGAAAATCAGAGGTTCCAGCCTACAGATCACCAATCTCTTGTTTTGAAGGAAAAAAAACAGTATTCCAGAGATGATGTTAATTTAATAGATAATAGTGAGTTCACTTGGTACAGTTTATAGCACCTTGACATGACTGACTTTAAATGTCAGCACAATCACCAAAGATCATCTTCAAAAGTATATATCGACACACACATCCAGAATGGTAGGTGGTGTCATAAAGTTATGAGCATCTTGTCTGTTCATAATTTATTGCTAGTTCTATTTAGTTGTTAACATGTTGGCTTCACCTTCATTCATCTATCAATTATTCAATGCCGTCAATTTACTTTCTTGAAGTCCTGAACATTGGGTGTTCTACCTGGAGCTACTATTCTAGGTAATTGTTGCTTCTGTAGCTGTGAAGCATGAGGACCTTGTTGAGCAAGTGAAGAAGTTGTTTACTAAATTGTCATCGGATCCAACCACAACTTCTGAATTAGTTGCCAAAGGGCCAGCAATTTTTTCAGGATTTTGTGTTAAAATCCTTTGGTTTTTATTTCTCTTATTTTTTTTCCCTCGATCTGACAGTGGGTGTTTTGGTTCACTTCTTATTTTTTGTATTAAATGGGGGAGTGGTGAGAGAAGAGAGAGGGTATGTTATTTTGTGGCTTTGTATATAAAGGTAGTAATTTTTTGATTGAAAATTGTGAATTCAATTTTTGGATATGTTATTTTGTGGGAAAATTAATGTTATATTAAATTGAATGTGGGTGAATTAATGCTATATTTGTTATTTGAATGGGAGTTATTATTTCATATATAGTGTTATTTAGTTTTATTATTGGTGTTCTTTTAGTTCAATCACATAAAATTAGCAACAATTTCAAAAAAACAAAAAAAAAAAAAAAAGAAAAAAGAAATATAAGACGGCTTTTTTAAAATGCCACTATAACGGTTAGAATTTTTAAAATTAAAAAAAACCTATGAAGGCGTTTTAAAAACGTCGCTAAAATCATAGTGACGTCACAGTATTGTTAGGGCAGGACATTTGGCGGCGTTTTTAAAAACGCCGCCTATACTAATACAGCGACGTTTTCAAAACGCCATAAAGTTATAGCGACGGCCGCGTCGTCGGCGTTTGGTACTAAACGTCACAAAAATAATTAGCGACGTTTTTGATACCTATAGCGGCGTTTTTTAAACGCCGCTAAAAGCCTACTTTGCAGCAGTGTTCCTTTGGATCGACTCCTCCGAACAATGAATGACGAGGTTGACGAGGATGATGATGATGAGTCGGCAGCACTGGACTTGCTACGGCTCGATCCTATCTTAGCCTCTGTTATGGATGAAGATGGAACACCACACACACATACAAAGAGAAAGAGAGAGAAGCTCTCAACAGCACTGGTTTGGGTGCAAAAAAGAAAGAGGATGTCTTGGAATGCATGCAGGGATGCTTCCAGATGTTTGATCTCAACTGTTGGATTGTGGTTAGGTAAACAGTGGCAATGGTGTCTTGGAAATGAAAAAGAGTCATTGGACAATGTCATTTATTTTGCAATGTATTTTTTAATTTTACAATATCATTTATTTGTCCATGTAATTTTTATTATTTCTTTTTAAATATAATTTTTATTTTGCAATGTAATGTAGTGGTTCATGTAATTTTAATGTAATTAATAATTTTTTTAATTTTTTTTTTGTAGTCATATGTTTTTTTGATGGGGTGAATTATATAATTTTTTTTTAATTTTTTCAATTTTTTTTTAAATTTTTTATATTTATCTAGTCAGGTACAATGTATATATATGTATATATATATATTTTTAGAAAAAGTTTGAAAAAGGTCACAAAAGACAAAAAATAAACAATAAAAAAATTATTAAAAAACTTATATCTAAACAATACCTACAAAATTGAAGGGAAGATTCGTTGAGAATTGCCAAAATAACATGTAAAAGCACCTCCAATGGTTTGCCATTGGAGCTGCTAAAGCTATATTATTGTAGCTTTGAGAAAAAAAAGTTCTCCAATAGTCACAAATATGCTGCTCTTAAAAATGGCAAATGCCACAGTTGTTGCCAAGTTTGACAACAACTTTGGCAAATAACAAATCTGCTAGCTCACCCAAAACTAATTGATTTTCTTCCTTCCCTCCCTCATTTTCTTATCGTTTTCTAGAAAAAAACTCAAACAAAAACATATCAATAATTTCATTTTTGCAAAATTCAGGAAATTTTTTTAAACAAAACTCACCAATTTGTTTAAACAGTGTTGGCAATTGACATTTGAAAAAAAAAAAAATCAACAATTTATTTTTAAACAGAATTTCAAGCAATCTCAACATATTCAATTTTTTTTTTAAAAAAAAATCTAAATTGAAATAGCGAATTAGCATAACCTGTAATGTCCTGGTGTCCCACATCGGGAATGGAGAGGGAGTTTCTGAGCTATAAAAGTAAATATCTAGACTCTTATATAGCATCGAGACCTTTTCCTAGATGGTGAAATCTCTAGCAGAACTCCGCAATTAAACGTGCTTAGGCCAGAGTAATTCTAGGATGGGTGACTCATTGGGAAGAATAAATTCGTGCAAGCATGGCCCAAAACGGACAATATCGATGACATGTGAAGGGTTAGGGCGTTACAAATAGTATTCAGAGCCGACTCTTCAGAGTACTGAGTGTGGGCCCCTAGCGTCTCTCGGTGCATGTGAGCGGGCTTGTGAGCTGGCAAGCTACTGCACGGGGACGTGCAACCTTAAAGGGGGTGGATTGTAATATCCCGGTGTCCCATACCGGGAATGGAGAGGGAGTTCCTAGGCTATAAAAATAAAAACCTAGACTCTTATATAGCATCGAGGCCTTTTCCTAGGTGATGAAATCCCTAGCAGAACTCCGCAGTTAAGCGTGCTTAGGCTGGAGTAATTCTGGGATGAGTAACCCACCGTGAAGAACAAATCCGTACGAGTGTGACCCAAAGCGGACAATATCAGTGACATGTGAAGGGTTAGAGTGTTACATAACCAATTGAACCAACCTTCGGCGAAGAGAACCCTTTGATCGCCTTTGGAGGCGAGGTCGGAGTCGATGAAGCTCTGGTTCTCGAGACGGCCGGAGCCATAGACGTAGTCGATTCCTTGGGACTCGTAGAGCTTGCCGAGCAGACCTCCTATCCAGCGAGTACGGCCGTAGATCAGGAACTTCAAGGGCTTCTCCGATGAGCCGTTGGCTGGGAACCCCATACTCAAATCTAGAGAGAGAGATAGAGAGAGAGTGGAGAGATGTAGTTACAAGGACCTACTGTATATGAATATATATATATTATATATAGATAGAGAGAGAGAGAGAGATGGATTTATGGTGAGAGAAGAAAGATGTAGTAGCTTATTGTTCCTGTTATTTGGGCATAAAAAGAGATTAAAAAACAGTCGTTGGATTATTGTTCCTATTTATTGTTTCAGAGGGTTCATCTCAGCCATTGGTATGTTTAAATTTTGTAGTGGTATGTTTTTTGGTGGGATGAATTATATTTATTTTTTTTTCAATTATTCAAATTTTTTTTCATTTTTTATATTTGTCTAGTCGAGAATAATGCAAATATATAATTTTTTAAAAAAATAGTTAAAAAAAAGTCACAAAAGACAAAAAATAAATAAATAAATAAATACTAAAAAACCTATATCCCAAACAACACTTACAAACGTAGAGGAAAAGTTGATTGAGATTTGCTAAAATAGCATGTGACTATTAGAGCACCATTGCTATAATTTGACAAAATAGCACTATTAATTGCCAAATTATAGCAATGGCAATACTATTTTAACAAACACCATTGGAGATGCTTTAACCATTGGAGCACTATTGTTATAATTTGACAATTTACTATTATTATTCATTGTCAAATTGTAGTAATGACAAATGCTATTGGAGATGCTGAAGCTATAATATAGTAGATGTGAGGTAAAAGTGATTTTCCAATGGTAAGTGTTGGCAGCTGCTAAATGTGCCAAATCACCAAAACCAATTGTTTCCTCCTTTCCTCCTTCTCTCATCATTCTTAGAAAAAACTCCCAAAATGGAAACAAAATTCACCAAAAAATAAGGCAACAAAATAATAAATTTTGAAGCAAAATTTCATAATCAGGCAGAATCAGGCCAAAAAATAAAAATTCAATAAAAAAAATTTATATTTATTTCAACAAATTTCAGGAATTTCAATAAAAAAAAAATCTCAATGTCAAGCACAATTAGCATTTCTAAATTTGAAACAATCTCAAGCAATATATATATATATATATATAAAACAAATATATATCAAAAAATATCAAGATTTGAAGATGCTTTGGCTTCATCTTCTTCATCTTCTATACCGTTACCAACCTATCATAACAGCTTCCACTACTAGTCTAGCAGAACCTCCATCACACCGACCCATTGAAATCTTCATCATTGACCCCTTGAAAATATCCTCCATACTACAATAACCTCCTCTAATTCTTGTGGGTCAAACTCAAGCTCATTGCCTAAAACTTTTTATTTTTTTATTAGATGGATCTAATGGGTTTTGTATATTTAGGGCTTTGGATGAGAGAGAGAGAGAGAGAGAGAGAGAGAGAGAGAGAAGATAAACCCTCAAACCAGAACCAGAGATGAGTGATGAAGATAAAAGATGGAGATGGAGATTAGTGATGAAGACAGGGAGGGAGAGAGAGAGAGAGAGAACTTGTTGGATGATCAAAACAATTGACGAGTGATGTTCAAGATGATGTTCGAATATTCCAGAAGGGGATTCTCAACCGTTGGATGATTAAAATATCTAATGATGGATTTTTGTCTAGGAATGCAAAAAATGAGCACAACGGCTCTTTTCCTTCCTCCAAAAATTTGAGTATTTTTGTTTTGTAATGTAATTTTAAATATTTTTCAATATAATTTTATCTTTTTAATGTTATCATGAAAAAAAATAAATTTATTGAAATAAAAATAATAAAATTGTAAATGGAGATAATTATTTGGAGCATCTTCAATCACTGTTATTATAATGTCATTGTTATTGTTATTACTATTGCTATAATTTAGTAATGAATAGTACTATTTTATCAAATTATAGTAATGGTGCTCTAATAGTCATTTGCTATTTTGGCAAATCTCAACCAACTTTCTTTCTAATTTTGTAGGTGTTGTTTAGATATAGGTTTTTTTTGTAATTTTATTTTTGTTTATTTTTTGTCTTTTGTGACTTTTTTTAACTGTTTGTAAATATATATATATATATATATATATATATATATTTACAAACAGTTAAAAAAAGTCACAAAAGACAAAAAATAAACAAAAATAAAATTACAAAAAAAACCTATATCTAAACAACACCTACAAAATTAGAAAGAAAGTTGGTTGAGATTTGCCAAAATAGCAAATGACTATTAGAGCACCATTACTATAATTTGATAAAATAGTACTATTCATTACTAAATTATAGCAATAGTAATAACAATAACAATGACATTATAATAACAGTGATTGAAGATGCTCCAAATATGATTTCTAGGGTCTGGACTCTTTATAGGGTCTAACTCCAAAGATTATTCCTCTGTAGTTATGCCTAATAAACCAAAAATGATGAACTTCCTCATCTGTCTTTCGAGGACCAGCCAATGACGCGACTTTATTTTCTTTGTATTCGACCAGGCCACCTTGTTTTTTTGTATTCAAATTTAACTTTTTATTAATTAATGGTTGTATTTTACTTTTATTCAAATCTAATAGTTAAGATTAATTCCTTAATTTTTCTTAAACAGTAGAAAAATCCTATTGCGGTTCTTCTGGATCCCTTGATTCTTATCATATTTATGGGAAGGAAGGTGAACTTCCTTTCTCTGAATTTCTTTATTTCATAATTGATTTCAAACTACCCTAAATAAAAGTATGGCAATACACAATATTTCATCCCCACAATACTATGTTTCTCATCAAACAGATCATCACAAAATAGTGAAAAAATTATACAATCCCTCAAGAGCATTACCCAAATCAATTATTGATCATCAATCCAATGCCTAAAGGAACCTGAAGCCTCCATGCCCACAAATTAGATGCACTTGGCATATACTCTCTTAAAAGCACAACCTGCTAAACATTATCAGGGCACACTCTTAATTCCATTGTAATAATTCTTGAAATAAGTGGAAAAGGAATATATGAAGTCTGTTCTGTTGCTCTATCCATTTCTGTGATGGATAAATCGCCATGAAAAATGAGTAAAATCTTCGAATCAAGATCTTCACATCATGTTTGACCCAAATATTGCAAGTGTCTTCGTATTAAAAAAAAATTGAGAATAGCATAAGTTTAACCTATGATAAATAATTCAATAATGTTAACAGAAATTAACAAAACAAAAATGCCTTAATATTCCATCTCCCCACTCCCCTGAAGTTACCAATCAAGTATTGCACATATCAAGAAATTAAACCTGAATAGAGAGTGATATATTTGAACAAAAATGTTTTGAAACTCTAATTTATGAGCTCTAATAGCTCTAATATAATATGTATGTGAGATTTATCTTATGTCATGTTTTGGCTTTGTTGTTGTTGTTGTTGTTTTTTTTTGTTTGTTTGTTTGTTTACTTTTCACTTGACTAGAGCTTAATTAGAACTCCAATTTTAGAGGAATGTATTAATGTTGATATTTGAAATAAAAACTTGCAGGTGAATTGCAACCTAAAAACCATTTCACATTTTTTTAGTGTCTATTTTGTTTTAAAATTTTATGTTTTTGAGTACTATTAGTACAAAAAAGTTTTTAGAGTGACATATTTGAAACAAAAATATTAGAGGCTTAAAAAATTCTATTAAATATTTAATTAAATGTTTTATATAGGTGTGGGTCCTTACTCATATAGGATCCTATGAAACTTACACCCATTTTAGATATTTAGTCAAATATTTAGTAAAATTTTTAATATCCTTAACATTACTCTATTTGAAATAAAAACTTGCAGGTGAATTTCAACATAAAACCTGACATGAGTAAGCCTATAAAGATTATAGCCCACCATTTAGGGCCCAATACATAACTCAAATACTAAAGCCCAGTATTGTTGAAACCCCACGTAGCAATAAGAACCAATGACAGCAAAACACACGGCAAGAGAAGGGCAAGCCACATAAACAGACAAGGATCTGCAAAGTTATTGCCACTGCACATCGCCATTAATGAAGCCCCTTACAGCATTTATTGCGATAACCCCTCTCCGTCGAGACAGAACGCCTTCACCATGAACAAGGTAAGCTAGAGTATAGACTTTCAGCCAAGGTGACAGGTCGGAAGAGACAACGAAATGATTATCGGAGGATATAAGCAGACGTCGAAGACAAGAAGAAGGTTAAGCTTTTCTATCTCTAATTCATCTCTACATTCCGCTTCTCTCTCTAACTTGCTCATCGGAGGGTTCGCTGGGGGACTCCTCGTTCCCCGTTGAACTCGTGTGTAGGTCTTCTAGTGGGCTTGATCACTTGGACACCGATTTGAGAAGCGTGGATCGGCCTGACCCATTCCATTTGGAACCCGCTGTATCATCAGTTGGCGCCGTCTGGGGGAAAAGTTTTTGTTCCGCGCACCAGTTGTGCTCATTGTCGCCGGAGACCCTCTCCCAATAATCCCCTCCTACCACCTGTGAAGGTGGATGGTTACAACTAGATCCATGGCTTCTCACCCCAATGTTCCCGATCATCAAGCCGACCCTTCCAATCTGAATAACCCACCATAGTATTTCACCGAGCTCACCAATAGCATTAACCGCTTGGCCGAGCAAAACCAAGCCCTGATTAATGTTCTACTCCAAAGAAACTTTTCCATGCCTCCTCCACCACCTCCAGATATTCCACCCAACCAAGAACGAGCCCCGAGCCATACTATCCTGCAACCTAATCCACCCAACTTGGAAGGCTTGCGAGTCCCCTTCCCGGATATAAACCTGCCACCCAGGGCCCCGTATCCATTGGCCTCGGTACCAACCCCTGAGGGAGAAGCCAGTAGCGTCCAGCCCTCGCTCCCCTCCGGTGGTGACAACATTTCTCTCTGGGATGCAGAACTCCGAGCCATGAAGCTCCAGCTCCAAGGAGTCATGCAAAACATACAGCATAAACCATCCACCACGACCAACTCGCCGTTCGTTGCCTCCATCCAGGACAAACCTCTACTCCCCAAGTTCAAAATGCACACCATCGACTCTTTCAACGGTACAACGGACCCAGTCGATCACTTGGAGACCTACAGAATCCTCATGATCCTCCATACATTCCCCGACGAGATCATGTGTCGGGCTTTCCCCGTAACACTCAAGGGGTCGGCTCGACTTTGGTTTAGTCAACTACCAGCAGATTCTGTCTCCACATTCCAGCACCTCAGTGACTCATTCCTCAGCTATTTCATTGGAGCCCAGCGCCAACGACGTCCAGCAACCCAACTCCTCAACATCCGTTAGACCGAGGGGGAGTCGCTGCGCAGTTTCGTTACCCGCTTTAACACCGAAGCCTTGCAGGTAGCGGAAAAACGATGACAAGGTCATCCTTACGGCCTTCATGGCCGGTCTACGGTCATCTGATTTCCTTTTCTCCCTCTCAAAAAACTCTCCAACCTCCATGGCAACCCTAATCTCTAAAGCCCAAAAATACATGAATGCCGAAGATTCCCTAGCCGCCCGACAAGACCCAATAGCCAAAAACCCGACCTCCAGAGAGAAGAGAAAGGACTCAGAAACTAGAAATACCCAGTACACTCACCAAATACCATAGTACAATGACCGACCACCCCGAGCCGACCGGTCGGCACCAGCTCGACCGCCCGGCTGGTTCGAGCGGTACACACCCCTCAATTTCCCCATGGAGCAAGTCCTCAATCAGATCCAGTGGGACTACCCCCTAAAATGGCCCCAACCATCACGGACTCCTTCCAATCGGAGAGACCAGTCCAAATATTATCGCTTTCACCAGGACCACGGCCATAATATCGAGGAGTGTGTTAACCTCAAAGATCAGGTCGAGGGCTTGATTCGTCAAGGACGTCTCAGTCGATTCACAAATACTCGCCCTCAGCAGAGGCAACGGACTGAACCCATCAGAAACAGCCGTCGGCGCACCCCTCCCCGACAACCAGCACAACCTAACCAAGGTCATGATCGCCCTCCACAACAACCTTGGGCACAAGGTAACCCCGCCCCACCTGTTGGAGAAATCAGAGTTATTTCCGGCGGGCTTGCTTGTGGAGGACCATCCCCCTCGGCTCAGCGGGCAGAACTCAGAAAAATAAGGCAGGGCTCAAACAAAGAAGTTGCCACATTGGACCGACCCTTCAAACAGCCCAGGCAGTGGACCGAGCCTACCACCTTTACGGACGCCGACTGCACAAGCATCCGTTACCCCCATGATGACCCTCTCGTCATTTCCGCCCTCCTCTCCAATTACAACGTCAGACGGGTTCTCGTCGACAATGGCAGTTCTTCCGACATCATTTTCTTAAATTGCTTCCGCCAGTTCAAGATCGGGAAAGAAAGTCCGTCCCCTCTCCAAACCCCATTGGTCGGCTTTACGGGTGATCGGGTGACCTCCATCGGCTCTATCGATCTTCCTATCACAATCGGTAAATACCTGCAGCAGACTACAAAGTTACTCACCTTCCTTGTTGTTGACTGCCCCTCTGCCTACAATATCATCCTTGGCCGCACCGCCCTAAATGCCTTCCAAGCTATCACATCCACTTTCCATCTTGCCATCAAGTTCCTCACTGATCTTGGAGTCGGCACGGTGAGGGGAGAACAGACCGTGGCCAGAGAGTGTTATGTCGCCTCACTTAAAGAAGTCAAGCTTAAGGAGGCTATGATCATTGAAGGACTCGATGTCAAAGACGAGGACGAGCTGGTGAGAGGGGAACCAGTGGAAGAGCTCGTCGAGGTCCTCATTGATCCCACCAACTCGGCAAAAACTGCCAAGATCGGCAGCCAACTATCCTTCCAGGCCAAGGCCGACCTCACCGCCCTCCTGATTGAGCACAACGACGTATTTTCCTGGACCCACTCCGACATGCCAGGTATTGACCCCTCTTTCATCACCCACCGTCTCAGCATTGAGTCCCATTTCCGACCCATCCGCCAGAAACAACGCATCTTCCACCCGGAGCACAATAACCTTATTGCTTCTGAAGTAGATAAGCTCCTTGAGGCACAGTTTATCACAAATGTGGACTACCCCAGGTGGCTGTCAAATGTGGTTCTGGTTCGTAAAAACAATGGTAAATGGCGACTCTATGTCGACTACTCCGACCTCAACCGAGCTTGCCCGAAAGACAGCTACCCTCTTCCTCGCATAGATCTGCTGGTTGACGCCACAGCCGGCTATCAAATGCTCAGCTTCATGGATGCTTCTCTGGGTACAACCAAATTCTGATGCACCCATCCGACCAGGAGCACACCTCCTTCATCATCGATCGGGGCACCTACCATTACCGTGTGATGCCGTTTGGGCTGAAAAATGTCAGAGCCACTTACCAACGGTTGGTCAATGCCGTCTTCCATCATCAGATAGGCCGGAACATGGAGGTATATGTTGACGACATGCTAGTTAAGAGCAAGCTCTCCACTGATCATCTGGCCGACCTGTGAGAAACCTTCGACACCCTACGGAAGTACCAAATGAAGCTCAATCCGGAGAAATGTGCCTTCGGCGTAGGGTCTGGGAAGTTCTTGGGTTTCATGGTCAGTTAACGGGGCATCGAAGCTAACCCCGAGAAGATCAAGGCCTTAATTGAAATGCAGTCACCCAGGACAGTTAAGGAGGTTCAGCGGCTTACTGGCCGAGTTGCCGCCCTCAACCGCTTCACTTCCCGCGCAATGGACAAGTGCCTCTCATTCTTCAAAGTTCTTCAGCAAACTTTCGAGTGGATGGCAGAATTCGAAGAGGCCTTTCAGCAGTTGAAACAGTGCATGGCCAACCCCCCTTACTTTCTCAGGCAATCACGAGCGAACCCCTCTTTCTCTATTTGGCTGTGTTAAGCACCGCAGTTAGTGCAGTACTCATCAAGGAAGACAACTCTGTCCAACGACCGGTCTACTACATCAGTCGGGCTCTCAGAGAAGCAGAACAGAACTACCCATTGCTTGAAAAAATGTCCTTGGCCTTGGTCACCGCCTTCAGACGACTCCGCCCTTACTTCCAAGCCCATTCCATAGTGGTCATCACTGACCAACCATTGAAGAAGATAATGTAACAACCAGAGCTTTCGGTTAGACTTTTGCAATGGTTGGTTGAGCTCAGCCAATTTGACATCTCCTACCAGCCTCGAACGGCGATTAAAAGGCAGGCTGTTGCCGATTTCATCCTGGAATTCACTAATCCCACTCCAAACACAGCTCCTCTGCCCCCGCCACCCCCTATCGAGCCAGAAGACCCCCATTCTGGGACTCTCAACGTCGACGGATCATCCCGCAAAGAAGGCAATGGGGCTGGTCTCATCTTCACTACTTCTGAGGGTGGTTATTTCAAGTGTGCCCTCCGGTTTCTATTTGATGCAAGCAATAATGAAGCTAAATATGAGGCATTGATTGCAGGTCTTCGCCTTGCCAGAGGCATTGGTGTCAGCCATATCCAAGTGTTCAGCGATTCCCAGCTCATTGTCGGACAAATCATGGGGGAATTGCCAAGGAAGACTCAATGCGGGCTTATAGGGATATTGCACTCCCTCTCGCTCGCCTCTTCAATAATTTTCACATCAAGCACATCCCTTGGGCGGAAAACTCCAAGGCAGATGAAATGGCTCAGTTGGCTTCGGTAGACCAGTCAGACCTCAGCCACGGTGTTCGCCTCGAGTACCTGGCCCACCCTGCTATTTCCCCAAACCAGCAGCAAGTCTACTTCCTCCAAAACGAACTTATCCCTTGGGCGGCTGACATCTTTCTATTTTTGACAACGGGGGAATTGTCGCCCAACAAACAGCAGGCCGCCAAAGTCAGGGCCCGGTCGTCCAACTACCTTCTTGTCAATGGCCTACAGTACAAACGTGGTTTTTCACGCCCGTGTAACAAGCCCGCGGGGGACCTCGCCACAGCTCGGACTCGACTTTCGTCAGTCACGGTTCTAAGTCTGAACCAAAGAGTCCAAATCCGGCAAATCGTTTTGAGAAAAACAGATTTTTTGAAAGAAGTGCCAAACATGGACTGCTTTGCCAGATACAGAGTCGCCACCTAAATATTTTATTTTGGGAAATTTAGGAAACCCTGACTCGTTGCCAAAGGCCACGTGTCCGTCATCACCAAAGTTGCCTCGGCTCGGGAACTTGGGTACGATTGGGGAAGGTCACTTCGTGAGCACCCCCGCTCGCCCGGTCATAGACCGGCCTCTACTAACCATGATATCTATTTTTGAAAACATTGTATGTTCTTATTCCGGTTATTAGCCTAGGTTACTATGTGATGCACACAGCATATAAGTATAGACTGGGTCGCCCAAATTGGGACAAAACATTTCATGTTTATTTTTGAAAGGTGGTTTGCTACTCGCAGGTAGGCTTAAAACATTTGATGATTTATTCCAATTTAAGTAACCCAACCTTCACCCACAGGCATTCAGGCAGTTATATCACATAAGCAATTAGCCTCATGGCAAGCATGCTATCATGGCATTCACTCACACGCATGCAAGGATGCTAAA
Organism: Camellia sinensis; assembly: GCF_004153795.1. NCBI lineage: Eukaryota > Viridiplantae > Streptophyta > Magnoliopsida > Ericales > Theaceae > Camellia > Camellia sinensis. The sequence goes on from NW_021028192.1 coordinate 122,792, forward strand.
GCATAAAGCTTACCGAGTACTCCAAGCCAAAACAAAAACTACATTAGAAATCATGTATGATCCTAAATATACAGAAATGCCTAATGCAACACATGCAAAAATGCAACTATAGCAGGCTCGGCTATTCTAAGATGGCATATGTAATGCTACAACTATCATGTATTCAATTTGGAATTGAAATACTATGCAGTTAGTATGATGCGCCGAGCCCGGTGCATGCAATACAGATGAATGATGCAAACATGCTGTCATACTGTATGCTAATTGAAATATGCCCCTAATCTAACCATCATAAGCGGATAAATAAAAGGGAAGAAAGACGTGGGGTTGGAATATATACATCACACTCACCCACACTTATTACAACATTGCCCTCGCGCAGAGGGTCCGAATAAATAATACAGTCCCAAATATTACAGTCCCGAATAAAAGAATATTACATTCCAAAATATTACAAAATCCTAATTAATTAACAAATTAACTAAGAATATAAATAAAACTGGCGTGCAAGCCAGGGACTGCCTTGCTTCTGATGGATGATGCATGTCCGGGTTGTCTTGCGCGGAAATCCACCGGAATGCCCCAATTTGCCTCTGTTTACACCTGTTCTTGAAATGCGTGCCAAGCCCCAAAAAGTTGCTGATTCTTCGTTTTGCTGCAACAGAGAGCAGGAAATGGGCATAGCAATGTATTTGCACAGATATATGCATGTCTCGATCCTCGTGCCACCAATCACGCATATCGAGGCATTATGGCCGAGGAGTCGAATTGCACAATTCAATATGGAATGAATGCACATGAAACTACAGCTAAAACCTAACTCCATCATGGATAATCCGGAGTGTCGGTGACTGGGGAATTGAGGCACATTCTGTCACTCGGAGTATGGAATGTACCTCGTTTCCCGTGCCCGGGCTAACTCCTATCCCGAACACGATGCAATATGCATGATATGCATGAAATGCAACTAAGATACAATCCTGACATACACAATGCTATGGAATGACAAGCCTCGAAATGCGTGCACACAGGCACGCAAACCGAGAAAAAGGCCGAATGTGATCTAAGATACAACCTAGTATGCACAATGCTGGGAAAATGAGATGCCTCGAAATGCGTGCACACGGGCACGCAAACCGAGGCGATGGCATACGGAATGCAAATGGCATGAAAACATGATATGGGCTTATACCAACATGAGTGAGCCTCAGCCACACTCACATAAGATGCCGGCGGATAAAATATGAAGTGCCTCGAAATGCGTGCACACGGGCACGCAAACCGAGGCGATGGCATACGCAATGCAAATGGCATGAAAACATGATATGGGCTTATACCAACATGAGTGAGCCTCAGCCACACTCACATAGGATGCCGGTGGATAAAAATGAAGTGCCTCGAAATGCGTGCACACGGGCACGCAAACCGAGGCGATGGCAAAATGCGATGTAATGACATGAAATGGATAGCAATCATTCTAATGGAATTTCAGCAGTAAAATATGGGGGAAAACAGTCCCGAAATGAGGTGAAATGACACCAAATGCAAGGAATTGTCCCGAAATGTGAATTTAGGCCCCCGAAATGGCCTATAGCTATGCAATGCATGCACAATATGGACATGTAATGCAAAGACAGAAGCTAGGCAGTCCCAAAAAAGGCACTTTCACAGTTATAAACATGGCCAAACAGCAAGCATAGGTAGGGCAAAAATGGCATGCAAGAATAAGGGCCAAAAGAGGGGTAATGAAGCAAGTGATATAAGAAAAATCCAAACTGAAAAATTTCCTTCTACAACACTGAAGAGGGACCAAAAATATGAATATTTACAGTATATGGCAACCTCAAAATCAGTATACAAACATGGTAGAAATGCGATGCAAAATGAGGCTCAAAAGTGGCTATAACATGAGGTATGAAAAATAATCATCAAACAGCCAAAGACCCTTAATAAAACATGTAGAATTGGCCAAAATAGGACTATTTCCAGAACTGTAAAATGGCCAAAAACAAAAGCATGGTAGGCTGCCATTGTATGCAAGAATGGGGAATAAAAGAGGAGTATAAAGGTAAGTATAACATGGAAGTCCCAAATGGTGTTGAGCCCTTCTTCAATGTTGAAGAGGGGCTCAAAATAAGCCTAATTTCAGTTTACAACATGCTCAAAAACAGATTACTCATGGACCAAAAATAGCATGCACGATTATAACATATAAGAGGATCAATGAAGCAAGTGTATCATAGAGGGCTCAAAAAGGGTTGAGCCCTTAATGAAGAATGAAAATGATCTCAAAAGAAGGCCCTTTTCAGTTAGGGCCGAAGCTTGAAACAAAAAGCATGTGGGGCTTACAAATGGATCAAGAAAAAGGGTCAAAGAAGAGAAATGTTACTCACCCTTGAAGACTAAAGCTTTTGTTGCTTCTTGGACCAATTTGCAGCTTCTTTAGCCTTTGAGAAGCCCTCCTTGTTGCTGGAAATGAAGTGGTGATGGTAGAGCTTGGTGGTGTAGAAGAAATGGTGATTAGGGACTTAGAAGTTTTCATGGAAATGAGAGGTATAGAGAGGGATTTGTCTCCGGGTATTATTTCCCACCCTTTTCTT
>NW_021028192.1:138164-172383 GCF_004153795.1 Camellia sinensis
GCACAGTGTAAAGTGTGCACTTGGAGGATCGATGGCCGCCTTTGCTTTTGCTGCAGGTGGCCGGCCGGCCACCCCCCTAGCCGGCGGCTAGGGGTCAAAAGGGTCAATCAGATTTAGTGGCGGCACCAAACTGATGGTGTCCTCCTATGTATGTACAACACAACCCTGTGGTTCAAAGTTCAAGAATATGGGTCTAAGGGGTTCAACATTAGCTCGAAGGAGGGGGTCAAAAGGGTCAATTTGAATTTACTGGTCGGCCACCTCTTTTTAGGGTCCTCCCAAGTGTGTACATCACAAATATTGGTTCAAAGTTCGAGAAAATGGGCCCAAGGGGTTTAACATTGCTCGGAAAGAAGGGTTCAAAAGGGTCAGGTGGAATTACTGGTTGGCCACCAACTTTTGGTGTCCTCCCATGTGTGTACAACACAAATATGGGGGTTAGGATTGAAGAAAGTGACCCTAGGGTGGTCAACATTGGCTTGGAAGTGAGAAAAACGGGCGTCGGAGGGCCCCGGAGGAATATAATTGGTTGCTGAAACAATTGCTGGCCTCCCACCCTTCTACGGCCTTCCTAGTGGTAAAACAGAGGTACCTGCCAAAAATGAACGAAAACCGATGCAAAACGAATGTTCGGGGGCCAAAACACGCAGTTCGGGGTCCCAGAAACTGCTCGTTAAACACCGAAAGTGGCGTTCGGCCACGAAGTGGGTTTCTCAGACCCCAGTGTCCCTCAAAAGGGAGTAAATAAGATGCATGCCAAAAACCGGAGCAATAGGAGATGGTTAAGCGGTCCCGAACCGAGGCACACGGCCTGACGGCTCCGAAAACCGGAAACCGGACTCCGAAATGGGAAAAATGGCCTATGGCCACCAAATGTAGCCTACGGACATTGAGAGATGGTCTACGGGACTTCTCCCTTCCCTCAGGAAAAGAAACAAAGAAAACCGAGCCTGGTTCGCAAACCGAGACAAAGTACAAAAGAGGGTTCGGAAGTCCGGAGGTAGGGCTCACGGCCGTGACTCTGAAACTTCTGAACGAGCACATTATGCAACATCACCAAGCGCTCAATCGGTGACGTCTGAGTCTTAAGGTTGGTCAAAAATGGGGTGTCTACAGCCCGTACCTCAGATTCCTCAATCCTGCTTAAGCGACCTACGTAATGACCAAAATCCATGAGGGTATCTGTGGTAATCATTCGGGCGCCCGGTCCCTAGCCCACAAAGTACTTCGCACTGGTTATTTCTGGCCTACTCTCAATCAAGATGCGACTGATTTTGTGCTCAAATGTGATAAGTGCCAACGTTTTGCCAACATCCCCCATGCTCCTCCTATAGAATTGATCACACTTTGCAGTCTCTACCCATTCGCCAAATGGGGGATCGATCTAGTTGGCCCATTGCCCACCGGCCGAGGCCAAACCAAATTTACAATTGTCGCCATCGATTACTTCACTAAATGGGTGGAGGTAGAACCCGTTGCCACAATTACCGAGTGGAACACAACCAGATTCATCTAGCAGTCGATCGTATGCAAATTTGGCATCCCTCAGGCCATCATCTCCGACAACAGCAAACAATTTGACAATGCCAAGTTTAGGAAATTCTATGCAGAGCTTCAAATCCAGCCATGTTTCTCTTCCCCAGGTCATCTCCAAGCTAATGGCCAAGTTGAGGTCACCAACCGTTCTCTTCTGAAGATCATCAAAACCAAGTTGGAAGCTGCTAAGGGACTCTGGGCTGAGGAATTACTGAATGTACTCTGGGCCTACCGCACTACCGCTCGAACTCCCACTGGGGAGACCCCATTTCGCTTAACATACGGCGCTGAGGCAGTCATCCCAGTGGAAATCGGTCTTCCTACCCCAAGGGTTCTACATCCGAATCCAGAACGAACTGAAGAGCTGCGTCGGGCAGACCTAGACCTAATTGAAGTGCTCCGGAAAACAACTGCAGTCAGACGGGCCTCATACCAATAGAAAATGAGAACACACTACAACTGCAAAGTCCGACCGAGGGAATTTGCAGTGAGGGACCTTGTTTTACGAGAAGCAACTCTTGCCACCAAAAATCTAATTGAGGGTAAACTGGCAGCCAAGTGGAAAGGACCTTACATTGTGAAAGCCAGGCCTCGTCTAGGCACTTATCGACTTCAGGATATGGAAGGTCGAGACCTCACGCATCTGTGGAACGCCGAATACTTGAAGAGTTATTTTCAATAAATTCATATGTTTGTTATTGATCAGTTCTTGTATTTTGTTTTTGGCAATCTACACACTCGAATGTTTTTCTTCTTCACTCACATGATGTAAATTTTTGATCCAATGGGTTACACTTTACATGACAACAATCTTATATCTCAATTATCTGTGTGGTACCTTAATAACGTCCTGATTGCAGCACTCAGCTATAAGCTTCAGCTAGACTGAGCATGACAAGCCTCAGCCAGACTGAGCATAGCAAGCCTCAGCCAGACTGAGCATGACAAGCCTCAGCCAAACTGAGCATGACAAGACTCAGCCAGATTAAGTGTGAAGAGCTCAACCAGATTGAGTTACTTGAAGAGGCAGCCCGACCGATTTCATCATGGCTCAACCCGAACTGAGCACGAATGAAGAGATCAGCCAAGGCCATTATTGCAACTTTATGATTGTGGCATAGTTGCCATACTTAGTCAAATTCCAGTTCAACGTTTTCCAAGTCAGACTGGCTCCTTGCTGGGTCATGATTCAAAACTTCACTCTGCATTGAGATTTTCTTACATTTTAAACTTCACTCTGCATTGAGTTTTTCTTACATTTTAAACTTCACTCTGCATTAAGGTTTTCTTACATTTTAAATTTCGCAGTGACTTATACACAAGCCCTATGTAGACCACCACTTTCATTCTTTGCAGATCCTCAAATAATAAAGATAATAGCACAAAAACACAAACACAGCTCATAATTTTATTCATTCACAACTTATACATGAGTTTATTACGGCAACTGCAAAAAAAAAAAAAAAAAACACAAACACAAACAACCAAAACTCTAAGTACAAATCTTGGTCACACCAACTATTCCTCTTCACTTGAGGCGAGGTCTTCTTCTTCAACACCCTCGTCTAAGGGGGTCTGGGCCACGTCGTCTTCATCAATCTTCACACTACTGAAGTCCAAGTCTGGGAACAGCTCTTCTGCCTTACGCTTAAACATCTTCCAGCCGCTGTCCCAGAACTCAGCCATCTCGTGTTTATAGAAGTCCGATTGCTGGAAGCTCTGGATCACTTCTTTTTCACTCCTGCTCCCAGTAGTCGCCCCCGATGGGCCAGCCCCCCCAGACCCCTCTCTCGCCAAGTTGTTGGCGATCGCGGCATTGATAGCCATCTGAAAGTCAGCAGACCCCTTGAACTGCTCTACTGCTGTGACGCATAAGTCGGGGTATGATGCCCTTTCAGAGGCTGTCTTGACCGTTTCTTCCTCTAACTCCTTCTCTAACCCTGCTGCCTTGGCATGATCGCCTGCCAGATCCCGCCCTAGCTCAACGATCTTCCGGTCAGCTTCTTCATTTTCTTTGACCCACTGAGCACACAGATCTTCATTGCTGGTCATGCTCTCTTCAAACCGATCGTTGGCGACAGTGCAGGTTTGTTAGGCATCTTCCAGTTTCTTCTGCTCACAAACTAGTTGGAACTTGAGCGACACCACCTTGCGGCGTTCCGCTTCCAACTCTAACTAGGCCGCGAGCAACTCAGCATGGGCACGCTCGGTAACGTTGCTTTGCACCATCGCTAACACTTCTATCTTCTTTTCCTTCTGAGTCTCCTCCAACACCCTGGCACACGCACTCCGCGTAGCCCTCCTCCAGCCTACGCTCTCCTTCTTGAAAATTTCAAGCTGGGCCTCCACCTACCCCAACCTCTCCCTATCCTTTCTCACTTCACCCTTCCCCGCCGCCGCAGCCGCCGCCTTGTTCAACAGGGCTCCTGCTAGGGCAGTTACCTCCATCTGGGCAGAGCATAACCCCTTCATCAGCTCAGCCTCAGTAAAACCAGCCACCGAGCGAACGGATGTGTCTTCCATCACCCCCAAGAGGCGATCTACAACCATCCTGGCTTCTCTCTCTTCCCCTTCTATTCACCCGGACACTGTTGGGACGTGGCAGAAGGCGGTCTTCAACCCAGCCCTCTTTCCTTCTCCTTGGGGCGCAACACCCTCATTAGGCTGTGGCTCTACTCTCTGCTTACCACCGATCGCCCCACTTGCCATTTGTTCTTCTGGGCTAATCGCCCCACTCACCACCCCCTCTGCTGTTTCACCCAACCCCACTTCGGGGGTCTTCTTCACCGCCCTCTCCCTCCTCCTCTTTAGGGCTGGTTCCCCCTCACTCTCCCTTATTCTCCTCTTCTTCTTCAAAGCCTCCATCTCCTTTTTGTTCCTCTCCTTTAGAGGATCCATTGGAGGCGTTCGTGGCTCAAAGCCGCCCAGATCCTTCTCCCTCAACGACTTGGGACGCGGTCGGATTCGCTCCCTCACGATTGGTTTCGAAGCAGACCCAAGCTGCGTCTCCTTGTACTTGTCCACTCTAGCGAACAGTCTCCTCTCCTCCTCCTCCTCCGCCTTCCTCTATGCCTCCAACTCCTCCCTTGTTGGGTCCTCCCCCAACGGCTGCGGTTCCAACTTCAGGGTGAACAACGTCGAAGGCAGGACCAGTTCATCCCATCTCACCCCCTTCTCTTCCCTCCATTCCCTCACCTTCTTCACTCGGTCTTCGGCCTCAACACCCAACTTAGGCTCGACTAATTTGGTGGGGCCTTCCACGTTGTACGCACTCCAGCCCCACCATTCTCCGTCACAAAGAACCATCTTGGTCTTCACCCCTTCACCGACGATGGAAGACTGTAGACACCCCATTTTTTATCGACCTTAAGACTCAGACATCACCAACTGAGCGCTCGGTGATGTTGCATATTGTGCTCGTTCTGAGGTTGCGGAGTCTCGGCTGCGAGCCTTGCCTCCGGACTTCGGGGCTCTTTTGTGCTTTGCCTCGGTTTGCGAACCGGGTCCTGTTTCTCTGTTTTCTCTTCCTGAAGGGAGGGAGAGGTCTCATAGACCATCTCTCAGTGGCCGTAGGCTACGTTTCATGGTTGTAGGCCATTTTTCCCGTTTGGAGCCCAGTTTACGGTTTTCGGAGCCGTCGGCCGTGTGCCTCAGTTCGGGACCGCTTAACTACTTCTGTTTGCTCCGGTTTTTGGCACACACCTTATTTCCTCCCTTTAGAGGGACACTGTGACCCGGGAGACCACCTTCGTGGTCATACGCCACTTTCGGTGTCTAACAGCCTGTTTTCGGGGCCTCGAACTGCGCATTTTGGCCCCTGAACCCTCGTTTTGCATCCGTCTTGGTCCATTTTTTGTAGGGACCCTATTTTCATTGTTAGGGAGGTGGTAGTATGGTGGGAGGCCACCTTTTTCCCTTGGAAACCAGTTTTCTCTTTTTCTCTCTCCTAAAGTCGATTTTTCTGACAGAAAGCTGGTTTTTCTCACTTTTGAGCCACAATTTATGGTTTTTCATACCACCATTGTGTTATGCTCATCTGGGAGACCACCAATATGGATAGGTTGACTAGTAATTCTTCTTGAGCCTTTTGAACCTTGCTAAAAAGCTGGTTTTTCTCTCTCTTGGGTTACATTTTTTGATTTTCCACCATACAGCTGTGTTGCACTCATCTGGGAGGCCACCTTTTTGGGGTGGCCGGCCAACATTTCTCCTTTAACCTTTTGAGCCCTGGTCGGCTGACCAGGGGAAGTGGCCGGCCGACCACCTAAGCTGGTCGGCCAACTTTATACTTTTTGCTCTTTTTGAGTGCAACACAGCTGTGCCAGCTGTGAAGCACTTAACTCTTCCTCCGGGGTTTTGACCCTCTTTTTGGTCTTTTTAAGTTGGTTTTGACCCTTTTGCTTAGCTTCTTAGAGAAGCTTTGACCCTCTCTTAAGGCTTCTCCAAGAAGCCTTGGCCTTCTTCCTCTGTAAAACCAACACTCCCCCTCCATTTGCAAGGGTTAGAAAATTTAGCCAAGGGATATACACTCCTCCCTCCATAGCCTTCTTCTTCAAAGCTCCAAACCCTAATATTCTTGCACCATTTGCACTACACCTCATAGTCTACCACCTCCACCATCCATCCAAGCATTTTGGAGCTGATTTTCAGAGGTTGAAGAACTTCTTTCTTGGTCCAGAGCTTGCTGCCTTGCTGTGCTACAAGGGTAAGTCCTCATTTCCCCATTTTTTGTATTATTTTACTTCATACTTTAGCCCTATTTGCTAGCATTTTTGGGCTTCGACATAAACTGTAAAGTGTCTTATTTTGAGCTCCTCTTGACGTTTGATTAAGGACACTTTTCTGTCTAAGGTCACCTACCTCCTTGTATGCTTCATCTCTCTTTTAGGACTTATTTTGCATGATGTTTTAGCCTTACTTACAAGCATTTTAGAGATTTTCCATAAACTAGAAAAAGTCTTGTTTTGATCTTCTAAACATGTTTTTTTAAGGACTCTTTTCTGTTTAAGGTCATCTTCCCCCTTCCATGCTTCATTTCCTCATGTTTTGAGCCTTGTATTTGAGCATTTGCTTTGGCCTTGGTTTGGCCTTTTAGCCACTGAAATCCGGTGGATTTTCAGTGGCTTAGATGTGCTTTTGAGCTTCAAAATCAGAGAGGGGTGACCCTCTCACCCCTTGTTCTCTTTACTAGCATTGTTGGCCTTCCAAAGGGGCTCCATCTTGCATGCTTTGAAGTCTTATTCCAGGCCCTATTTTGTGAGTTTTAATGTCTTCCTTGACTCTATAAGGCCTTTCAAAGGGACCTTTCATTGCATGTTTCCTAGACCAATTTCAGGCTCTTTTTGGTGGGTTTTAGGGCTGTCATAACTCATTTCCAGAGGTGGTTTTTCCCTTTTGTTTGTCTATCATGTATGTGTAGAACAACCCCTTGAATGGCTTTCCAAAGGGGCTCACCATTCTTGCATGTGTTGACTGAGTTTCAGTGGTTATTTGGGCATATTTTCGCATGAAATACTTCTGTGTTTGGCTGGTTGGGTGAGCCCTCATATGCTTCATATAGTTGTAGAACAACTCATGGTTCACTAGCTTTCTTTGCATGCTTTGTTGGACCTTGATTTTATTACATTTTGGCCATGTATTAAACTGATAATGTACTTATTTTGGACTGCCCTAGCTCTGTTTTTGGGTCTTGTGGCTGAATGATGTTAGTTTTGCATGATTGTAGTTCAAGGTCCATGCTTAGCTTTGAGTTTTGAGATCCATTCCATGCATATACTGAGGTATTTTCATGCCTTGGGGTCATTTTTCATCAAATTCCAGAGCCTATGTTAATGCCATGTTGCCATGTTTTCATCTCTTTAAATGCGTTTGAGAGTCGGGCTTGTATGCCTCATTTACCGACCATTGAATGAGCTCCATTCCGTTGCATTCCGAGCCATTGCTTTGGGTACCTCTAGAGTAACACACTTCACTAGTTTCGGTACCCGGGCCCCCTAACTTGCATTGTGTGCCACATTTGCATGTTTCGGGACCATATTTCATGCTGTTTCAGAGCTGTAATTTATGCTATTCCATGCCATCTTTCATCCCTTGCCATGCTTTGGTAGAGTGGCATTCCATGCCTTAGATTTGGTCCTTGGCATTCGTGCATGTATGCACACATTTTGGTTGTCTCATTTTCATCTAATGGCCACTAATGTGAGTGTGGCTGAGGTCCACTTATGTTGGTGTAAGTCCATCGTGCATTGTATATGCCATTTCGGTCCATAGCATTGTGTACGATGAGTTGCATGTTAGAGCATTGTGTATGCCACGTTACATCGAGCATTGTGTATGCCATTTCATAGCATTGCGTATGCTAGGTTGTATGTTAGTCACATTGTGTATGCCATCTCATTTGCATCGTGTTTGGGATAGGAGTTAGCCCAAGCACGGGAAACGAGGGACGTTTCGTACTCCGAGTGACGGAACGTGTCTCAATTCCCGGTCGCCGACACTCCGGATTACCCATGATGGAGTTTAGGTCTTGTTGTGTTTATACGTGCATTCATTTCACATCGAGTCGTGCAATTCGCCCCCTCGACCATCATGCATCGAAATGCGTGATTGATGGCACGAGGATCGAGGACTACACTCCCTGAAGAGTGGTCATGCATACATATGTGAAAATAATTTGCCATGCCCCTTTCTTGCTCTCTGTTGCGGCAAATCAAAAATTAACAGCCTTTTGGAGCTTCGCACAACATTCCGGGATTAAGTGTAAACAGAGGCGAATCGGGGCATTGCAATGCATTTCCGCGCCAAGCAACTCAAGCGTGCATCTTTCATCATTCGGAACAGAGCTGAGGCGGTCCATAGCTTGCATGCTAATTTACTTGCTTTCCTAGTTAAACTGTTAATTAATTAGGGTTTTGTACTTATTCAGACTGTAATTATTATTCGGACTGTATTATTTATTCGGAGCCTCCAAGCGAGGGCACAATTGTAATAAGTGTGCGTGCGCGTGATGTATGTCTTCCAACCCCACGTCTTTCTCCCTTTTATTTACCCGATTATGATGGTTAGATTAGGGCATGTTTCAATTAGCATACTTATGCTTGCATGTTTGCATCATTCATCTGTATTGCATGCACCGGGCTCGGCGCATCATACTAACTGCATTGTATTTCAATTCCAAGTTGAATACTTGTTAGTTGTAGCATTTCACATGCCATCCTTAGAATAGCAGAGCCTACTATAGTTGCATTTTGCATGTGTTGCATTAAGCATTTCTGTATATTTAAGATCATGCATGATTTCTAATCAGCTTCAGTTTTGACTTGGAATACTCAGTAAGTTTTATGCTTTAGCATCCTTGCATGCGTGTGAGTGACTGCCATGATAGCATGCTTACCATGAGGCTATTTGCTTATGTGATATACCTGCCTGAATGCCTGCGGGTGAAGGTTGGGTTATTTGGATTGAAACAATTCATCGATTGTGAGTTTTAAAGCCCACTTGAGAGTTACAAATCATCTTGTTTTCTAAGCCCACCCGAGGGTGGCAAATTCACGTCTTAGCCTACTTATGAGTAGCACCATCAAACCATTTTCAAATAAACAAACATGAGATATTTTGTTCCAATTCAGGCAATTCGGTCTATATTTGTATACTGTGCGCATCACGTAGTAAATCTAGGCTAATAACCGGAATAAGAACGCATAATGTTTTCAAAACTAGATATCATGGTTAGTAGAGGTCGATCTTTGATCGGGCGAGCGGGGGTGTTCATGAAGTGACCTTCCCCAATCGTACCCAAGTTCCCGAGCCGAGGCAACTTTGATGATGACAGACACGTGGCCTTAAGTAACGAGTCAGGGTTTCTTAAATTTTCCAAAATAAAATATTTAGGTGGCGACTCTGTATCTGGCAAAGCAGTCTATGTTTGGCACTTCTTTCAAAAAATCTGTTTTCAAAAATGATTTGCCGGATTTGGACTCTTTGATGATTCATCGGTCTTGCATTGCACTCTGCGAGATTAGATACAGGACTGTGACATTTGAGTCCTGAACTGTAGTGAGCCCAAATGAACAGAACAGTACTTACATTCCCGGGACGTTTCGGGGACGTCTACAAAGACCTGCACTAAAACCTCGCCCCGCCACCGCTTGCAGCGTCACCCAGGTCTCCTGCTGACCAGAGGCCTTGTAGCAGGAGAAGAACTCCTCTATTGTCATCGTCGTCCCCCCGGTCGCCTGCGGCCACGCACTCGCGCACGCCATTACTATCTTCCAAGCGTTCGGCATCATTTGCCCTGGCGCCGCTTCTAGTCTATTTAGCACATCCACCATGACCTGAGGAAGGGGTAGCCTCAACACTCCTCGCAATGCTTCTTCATAGAGGCTAAACTCGCCCGGTCTCACATCCGATGCCCTTTCCGTGGTTGTGGGCATTCTTAGCCCTATGTCCGAGGGTATTCGGTACTTCTTCCTTATTCCCTCCAACTCTTCTACTGTCAACACGGACCTATCCGCCTTGGTGTGCCAATGGTCTGGTTCCACATGACTGATAGGCCTCGCGGCCGAGATTATCGTCCTGGGGTGAGCCCGCACCGCTTCACTTGCTCCCTCCCCCTCCCTACGCTCCGTTCGGTATTATTTTGCCAAATCAACCGCGTCATCTTCACCTAGTGGATCAATCCTTGCGGTTGTTGCTTCCTCTTGGGCCATCTCTCTTGTATGTCTGCGAAAAGATTCGGATGTGGGTGCAAGAAAATTCACAAAGTGTTGCAGGGGTGTATCGTTAGCAACGAAGGAGTTTACATTTGGAATGTTTTGATTTTTTGCAAAAAAATAGATAAAACAAATAACACCAAAAGCCCAAGGCTTGCCTGTATTCCAAGGGTCACAATTAATTTTCGTCAGTTTGAAAAATTTTCAAAATCCGCCAAAACAGTCTTTTCAACACCCTATAATGACCTATCGTTTCACTTCTTGCCCAACGCCTAACCTCCCCCACTACGAGATTCTGCCACGTGTATGACCACGATCCACTGCCCTTTTCCCTTTCCCTGTCTATTCCACTCACTTCAAACACGTGCCACGTCGCCTCTCGAGCCCCGCGCCATATCGGCCACCCTTCGCGGTCGACCCTCCTCATGGTCGGTCCCTCCGTTCGGCCACCCTTCACGGTTGGCCCTCCTCATGGACGGTCCCTCTTCTTGGTCACCCAGTCGTGGTCGGCCCTCCTCATGGTCGGTCCCTCCGCTTGGCCACCTTTCGCGGTCGGCCCTCCTCATGGACAGTCCCTCCGCTCGGTCACCTAGTCGCGGTCGGCCCTCCTCATGGTCGGTCCCTCCGCTTGGCCATCCTTCGCGGTCGGCCCTCCTCATGGTCGGTCCCTCCGCTCGGCCACCCTTTGCGGTTGGTCCTCTTCATGGTTGGTCCCTCCTCTCGGTCAGCTTTTACCCTGCCGGTCTCTCATAACCCTCGTTTTCTTCATTATTCCCTTCGTTAGGCTAAAGCTGCACTTGGGAATGGGAGACTACTGATATGGGTAAGCCCATAAAGATTATAGCCCACTATTTAGGGCCCAATACATAACTCAAATACTAAAGCGTAGCATTGCTGAAGCCCCACGTAGTAATAAGAACCAATGACAGCAAGACACATGGTAAGAGAAGGGCAAGCCACATAAGCAGACAAAGATCTGCAAAGTTATTGCCACTGCACATCGCCATTAATGAAGCCCCTTACAGTATTTATTGCGATAACCCCTCTCCGTCGAGACAGAACGCCTTCACCATGAACAAGGTAAGCTAAAGCATAGACTTTCAGCCAAGGTGACAGGTCGGAAGAGACAACGAAATGATTACCGGAGGATATAAGTAGACATCGAAGACAAGAAGAAGGTTAAGCATTTCTATCTCTAATTCATTTCTACATTCTGCTTCTCTCTCTAACTTGCTCGTTTGAGGGTTTGCTGGGGTACTCCCCGTTCCCCGTTGAACTCGTGTGCAGGTCTTCTAGTGGGCTTGATCACTTGGACACCGGTTTGAGAAGCGTGGATCAACCTGACCCCTTCCATTTGGAACCCGCTGTATCATCAGTTGGCGCCGTCTGTGGGAAAGGTTTTTGTTCCGTGCGCTAATTGTGCTCCTTGTCGCCGGAGACCCTCTCCCAATAACTCCCTCCTACCATCTGTGAAGGTGGATGGTCACAACTAGACCCATGGCTTCTTACCCCAATGTTCCCGATCATCAAGCCGATCCTTCCAATCCGAATAACCCACCACAGTATTTCACCGAGCTCACCAACAGCATTAACCGCTTGGCCGAGCAAAACCAAGCCCTGATTAATGCTCTACTCCAAAAAAACCTTCCTATACCTCCTCCACCACCTCCAGATATTCCACCCAACCAAGAATGAGCCCCGAGCCATACTATCCTGCAACCTAACCCACCCAACTTGGAAGGCTTGCGAGCTCCCCTCCCAGATATAAACCTGCCACCCTGGGCCCCGCATCCATCGGCCCCGGTACTAACCCCTGAGGGAGAGGCCAGTAGCGTCCAGCCTCCGCTTCCCTCCGGTGGTGACAACATTCCTTTCTAGGAACTTGCTGTATCATTCCAGATGGAACGGGTCGGGCTGATCCACGCTTCTCAAATCGGTGTCCAAGTGATCAAATCCACTAGAAGACCTACACATGAGTTCAACGGGGAACGGGGAGTCCCCCAGCGAACCCTCCGACGAGCAAGTTAGAGAGAGAAGCGGAATGTAGAGATGAATTAGAGATAGAAAAACTTAACCTTCTTCTTGTCTTCGACGTCTGCTTATATCCTCCGGTAATCATTTCGTTGTCCCTTCCGACCTGTCACCTTGGCTGAAAGTCTATGCTCTAGTTTACCTTGTTCATGGTAAAGGCGTTCTGTCTCGACGGAGAGGGGTTATCGCAATAAATGCTGTAAGGGGCTTCATTAATGGCGATGTGCAGTGGTAATAACTTTGCAGATCTTTGTCTGCTTATGTGGCTTGCCCTTCTCTTGCCATGTGTCTTGCTGTCATTGGTTCTTATTGCTACGTGGGACTTCAGCAATGCTGGGCTTTAGTATTTGAGTTATGTATTGGGTCCTAAATAGTGGACTATAATCTTTATGGGTTTACCGATGTCAGTAAAACCCATTTCACATTTTTTTAGTGTCTATTTTTAAAAATTCTGGTTTTGTTTGGAAGAGTTTTGGAATTATATTCTAACTCGTACTTTGCATATGGTATTTGGTTTTGACTTTCAAAAATTAATTCCACACTCACTTTTAAAAACTCAGTCAAAGGCGGAAAAATTTGAACTAACTGATCATCCCACCGGTCGTCTGGCTGGTTGACCGGAACAGTGCATTTTTTTTTATTACAATTGACACATGTTAATTTTTATATATTCCACAAAAAAATATTTTTAGAATTTAAAAAAAAATTATGAGCTTTAATAGAATTTTGAATAGTGTGTTTGGTTATGAGTTATAAGTTTTTGTATCAAATATCATATGTCACATAAAAAATTTTCTACTCAATTCAAAAAAATTTTCAAAACTCATTCACCAAACAAATTTTTCACACTTAAATTATAATTCCAAAACTCATAAACTCAAAATACAACTCTATTATCAAATCATATTTAGAAAAATTTTACCAAACGCAGCCTTTATGTTTTTAAGTACCATTCGTACAGAAAATTCTAAAAAATCTACATTCTAAAAAAATCTACATTTGGAGTGTGAAATGAGTTTTTGACTTTTTAACTTTGACATAGATTTTTTAATTTTTTTGACTTTTATGGGAAAAAAATAAAATAATTATGAGTTAAATATGATATTTTGTCATTTTAAATTAAAAAATCTATTTTACTTTTTTGTGACTAAAATAATCATAAAAAATAAAAAATAAAAATCCTAACATGCGAAACAAAGGTAAAAAAACATTTGGTTATTTTACAATTTTGTATATAACTTTTAGATTCGCCACGCATATTTATTAATAACATAGCCAGCATTATTGAATTAATTATCTAAAAATCTTATTTACAAATGTTATAATCTCTGTTTGGGTTGAATTAGATTTGAAATTATTTTAACCATAAAAAAAATAAAATAGACTTTTTAACTCAATAAAATAAAACATCACATCTAACTCATAATTATTATATTCTCTCTTACAAAAAGTCAAAAAAATCAAAAAAATCCTTTTCAAATCAAACTTTTTAGTCACAGACTAAACTAATTAAAAAGTTAAAAAACCAAAAAATCAATCAACTTCCTAAACGAACCCATAATAACTTAAGTCCTATTTTAAAATTTTGTGAACTAATAAATCTTATTTAATAAAATTAAGAATATTATCAATTTTTTTTCAATTTTTAAAATTAAAACTATTATCAATTTTACAATGTTTCAAATAATTGTCACTAATTGACAAAAAAACAAAGAATAAGATTAAATATTTTTACCATTTTACTTTTCAATTTGATTCAATTATCTAATAAAATTAAAAACATTATCAATTTTTTCATTTAATTTCTTTTTCAATTTTACATATCAATATTCTACCATTATCATCATGATCCTTTACAGACCCAAAATCTTCAAGTTTACAAATAAAATAAAATAAAGTAAATAATATTTTTTTTTTTTGCACATATATATATATATATTTTTTAATTTTTTCAATTTAAAAATTTATGTTTTAAAATTTTAAAAATCAAAATAAATATTAAATAATCATTTTTAAATAAATAATCATAAATAATAAACCATTATTATTTGAAGAATAATTTTAATTATTAAATAATAGACTTAAAATTTTAAATTTTTTTAATTAAAACTTAATCAAGTATAAATTCATAAATTAACACTTAAATTTTCCTAAATTATTTTAAGTGGCAGGGCTAATCCAATTACAGATGGAGGGGGAAAAAAAAATCATTGGGCATTATGGGAAAAGATAGTACAAATAAAAGAAAAATAACTCTTTTGTTAATAAAATTGAGACATGTCTATAGCATTGAAAACACATAGTAACAACCGAGTATGAACCATATAAAAACTAAAAAACCTACTGGCAGAATTTTTTTAATCATATTAAATCAACCCAACAAAATACAGAAAAAATGGTGACGTTAATTCAGCCAGATATCTTAACAGACTTAACCTCAGGCTTTTTCACTTTTTCTTTGGGCACAGTCACAGTTAGAACACCGTTCTCCATCGTAGCTTTGACCTGATCGACCTTCGCATTTTCAAGCAATCTGAAGCGGCGGAGGAACTTGCCGCTACTGCGCTCGACGCGGTGCCATTTGTCGTTCTTCTCCTCAAGCTCTTTGCTCCTCTCTCCGCTGATCTGCAAAACTCTTCGTTCTTCAACTTCCACCTTCACTTCTTCCTTCTTTAGCCCTGGAAGATTGGCTTTGAAGATGTGAGCCTCTGGAGTCTCTTTCCAATCAATGCGATTGTTGGCAAAGGCGGAGGTCTCGAGGGCGGAGATAGGGATGTTGGCGAGAGTAGTGGAGAAGGGGAAGCCCTCTAAGGGGTCCCAAATGTCAAGAGAGAATGGGTCGAAGATGTTGCTTCGTTGGCCTCCGAAGATTCTTAGAATCATCGCCATTTCTGATAGTTGTTTTTCTTCAAGTGAAGAATCAGGAATGGAGATTGAGAAGATTGATTATATCGGAACTTTGTATGCTTGGATTGAGTTCGATCTTGTTTTCGATTAAAGAATGGAGGAGGAGCAAGGGATTTACATAGGAGGAAGAGGATGAGTCTGGTAATTTCTAGAGAAGAGTTCTCTGTAACTTTCTACAACCTTCCACAACTAGTCTTTCTTCTGATTTATGTAACCAATTGCAAAAACATAGGGCCCACCTTATCTCTATTTAAACGAGTATACTTCATGCCCGTTGATGTTGATGTATTCTCAAGCCCAAATTAAAAAGGAGAAAACTCTCTCTCTCTCTCTCTTCCTCTCTCTCTCTCAATAGGGAAAAAAAATATTTCTAAAAAGAAAAACCTTAAAAAGTTTCACAATTTAGAAAGTTCATTCAACCTCAAAAAGAATAGAAAAAGAAAAAGTGCCAAACAACATGCTTGGCTAAGTCTCACAATGAGTTCGGATCTTTGATCACCCTTTCCTGCGATCTTTTCTACTGCGCATTAAAACGACGTCATTTTGTTATTTTTTTTTCCACCTCTTATTTTTCAGCCCCTTTTGGTTGTGCCCTAGCCCCTCTGATAAAGATGAATAGAGTTAGAGATGAACAGAGCTAAACAGATCGAACAGGAGATGCGACGAACACGAGGGTAAGAGACGAAGATAGAGAGGCGACGGACGAACACACATTTGGTTTGACGAGGTTCATTTTATCTATCTCTCTCTCTCTCTCTCTCTCTCTCTCTCTTTTCCCTTCTTCAATGATTAATCCATAGAGAGCCTTCAAACTACCAAATTTTGTTGACTTTTGTGAAATTATGACTGTTGGGTTGAGTTGAGTCAGTTATTCCAGAGGTTTAGAAGCATAATTTTGTGAACATATATATACACATTTGGCTGAAGTGAAATTTGTGGGCTGTTATTGTGAATATATATATACATTTTGTGAACATATATCTACACATTTGGTTTACATTTTATGTGTTGATTTTTGTGGGCTGTTATTGTGAAATTTTGTTAATTTGTGAAATTTATTCTGTTAAGGTTTGTTAATTCTATCCATTTTTTCATTGAATGGAATGAGTTGAGTTGAGTTGAGTTGAGTTGAGTCGAGTCAGGCATTCCAGAGGTTGTCATTCCACAGGTTGAGAAGGATATTCTTACTCGACATTCTTACTCATTTCTATATTTTCCTTCTTCCCATAGATTTCCAGATAGAAGATATTACTTATTGGGAAATTTTTGAAAAAAAATGTCCAGAGAGAAGATATGAAATACCTACATTTCTATACCCATTACGAATGGTTTAAGTACTTAGAGCTCACCTGGCTGGCTCATACCTTTGCAGAATTGTTTGAATGTAGCACACAAGTGCTTGTAATACATAGCCCAAAAATATTTAAGTACTTAGAGCTCTAGTTGATTTGAATTTAAAGAAACATAACTTTGTAAACAGATGTATAAAAATACAATTTGAGGCAATTCGACAAGAGACTGATGGCTGATATAGAGGCTGGAAATCCAGTTGGAACATAAAGACTAGAATCAATGTGATGCAAAATGGAACCAGAATTTCAAAACTTTGTAAACAGATGTATGAAACCAGAATTTCAAAATTTTGGATTTCCGGTGCCTTGAACTTAGGTATTTGCCATTCATATGTGATGTAAAATGGAGTCAGAATCTAAATAAATACATCTATTTGGAACATAGTGACTAGAATCAATCGAGTTTAGCTTCTCCAAAGGAGTCAGAATCTAAATAAAAATAGAGTCATCCTGTAGACGTCCCCGAACGTCCCGGGAGGGAATCCCGTTTTGTTCATTGGGGCTCACTACAGTTCGGACTCAAATTGTTACGGTTCTTAATTTGATCTCACAATGTGCAATGTGAGATTGATAAATTACCAAAGAGTCCAAATCCGGCAAATCATTTTTTGAAAAACAGATTTTTAGAAAGAAGTGCCAAACATGGACTGTTTTGCCAGATACAGAGTCGCTGCCTAAATATTTATTTTGGGGGAATTTAGGAAACCCTGACTCGTTGCCTAAGGCCATGTGTCCGTCATCACCAAAGTTGCCTCGACTCGGGAACTTGGGTACGATTGGGGAAGGTCAGCTATGAGCACCCCCGCTCGCCCGATCAAAGATCAGCCTCTACTAACCGTGATATCGATTTTTTGAAAACATTATGTGCTCTTATTCTGGTTTATTAGCCTAGAATTACTACGTGATGCACATAACATACAAGTATAGACTGGATTGCCTAAGTTGGAACAAAGCATCGCACATTCGTTTGTTTTGAAAATGGATTGAATTTTGCTACTCGCAAGTAGGCTAAAACACGGGTTTCGACGAATTATTCCAACTCAAGCAACCCAACCTTCACCCACAGGCATTCAGGCAGTTATATCACATAAAACGTTAGCCTCATAGTAAGCATGCTATCATGGCAGGCAGTCACTCACACACATGCAAGGATGCTAAAGCATAAGCACTCACCGAGTACTCCGAGCCAAAACAGAAACTAGTTAGTAATCAATGCATGATCCCAGTTCATGTTAAGATGGCTAACGCAACACATGCAATATGCAACTAAGATAGGCTCAGCTATTCTAAGATGGCATGTGAGATGCACAGATAACATGTATTCAACTCGGAATTGAAATACAATGCAGTTAGTATGATGCACCGAGCCCGGTGCATGCAAGACAAATGAGTGAATGCAAACATGCGAGCATAAGTATGCTAATTGAAACGTGCCCTAATCTAACCATCATAAGTTGGTAAATAAAAGGGAGAAAGACGTGGGGTTGGAAGACATACATCACACACACACACACACACACTTATTACAACATTGCCCTCGCTCGGAGGGTTCGAATAAATAATACAAACCAAATAAATAATTAACTACTCTAGCTAATTAAATATTACAAGACTTCTAATTAATTACAGGAGGAAGGTGGTCGTAGCCCAGCTCGGAATGATGGGATGATGCATGCTCGATTTGCCTCGCTCGGAAACCCGTTGCCATGCCACAGTTGCCTTTGTTTACACTGCCCTCCACCTCTGAAGACTGCACAAGTCCCAAGGTTGGTTCTGGAACACTCCCTGAACACTGTGAGATGTTACCGGCCAAAAGAGATGGTCACCGGCTATGGAAAAGTGGTCATCGACCAGTTGTGAGGCTCTCGGCCAACGATGCATGGCCGGCCGGCACTGAATGTGGTCGGTCGGCCATTTTTTCCTGCAGAACCTTGTTTGACAGCAGCAGAGGACAGACAAGGCATGGTAATACATTTTTAAAGCAAATGTTTGCACAACCACCCTCCCCATCATGTTATGGACTCAAGGGAGTGTGGCCTTCGGTCCTCGGACCATCAATCACGCATTTCGATGCATGATGGCCCGAGAAGTCAAAGTGTGCAATTTTAATGTCAAAAGAAATGTACACAAAACAAACAAGATGCCTCCAACCTCTATCATGGTTTGATCAAGAGGCAAGAGATGCATGATATGCTATGCAACCTGAGCATGTGAGCTAAGTATGCAACATGAACATGTGGACAGACATGCAAACAGGCAAGCATGTGACAATATTCAAACAATGAGCATGCAAGACATGATGCAACCAAAGCATGCAAACATGAAGCAATGTAACAACATTTTAGCAACATGCAAAAGATAGACTTAAACTAATATGGACAAGCCTTAGCCATGTCTAAATCAATGGCCATATGAGATGAGAACAAGGCCCAAGATTCATGCAAACATGCACAATGCAAGGGCTCCAAGCCTAAGGCTCAAAATGCAACTTTCCAAGAGTAATGCAAGGATGAAACATGGCATACAATGGCATACTTTCTAGCTCTGAAATGGCATACTAAATGATTCCAAAATGACTCCGAAGTATGCAAACACTCATGCTATGCATGCTAGAAGGCTCAAACACCAAAGACTAGTGAAGTGCATTACACTATAGTCATGCAAAGCTATGTTCAAATGATGAAACCAACCCCAAACAGACCTTATGCAGCCCTAAAACAGTGGCAAAATGATATGAGATGGTGGCTCGAAATGCATTTAAATGAAGCTCATGCAAAGGCTCATAAATGGGGCACACAAGCACAACTCTCAAACACATTTAAAGCATGGAAAATAGGGGAGTATGGCACAAGTATAAGCTCTGAAATATCATACACAATGATACTAAAACATGCAAACACCTCGATATAAGCATGCAATAGGCTTTAAAACTCACAGCTAAGCATGACTATTACACTACAAGCATGCATGACAAGCACCAATCGACCAAGAGGCCTAAAAACAGAGCTAAGGTGGCCCAAAATATGAACAAAACATGTTTGGAATATGGCCAAAACATGCTAGAATAGAGGGCCAAAACAACATGCAACATAGGCTAGTAAGCATGGATTACACTACATGTATATGAAGCATTCAAGGGGCCACTAAACCAACAAAAAAAAGATTCATGGCATGCCAAAATATGACCAAATACCCACTGAAATGTGTCCAATACATGCTAGAATGAGGTGCTTCTTTGGAAGGCCATGCAAGGGGTTGTTCTACACATGCAAGAAGGACATCTAACATGGCAAAACCAACTCTAGAAAGGGGTTATGCAGGCCCTAAAACTCACTGAAAAAGGCCTAAAACATGCTCAAGAAGTGTACAAATATAGGCCCCTTTGGAAGGCCAAATATGCTAGTAAACAAGACAACAAAGGAGAGGATCACCCCTCTCCTTATTAGGACCTCAAAACACCATCCCTATCATTGAAATCCCTTTGGATTTCAGTGGTGAGAGGGCCAATACAAGGTGGTCCTGAAGCTCACAAAAAAGGCACAAAAATGAGGCTAAACAAGGCCTAAGAGGGGGTAAACAACCCCAAACACAAAAGTGATCTTAAACAAACTTCAAAAGCATGAAAAAATAGAACTTTTATTAGTTATAAGTTAAGCTCAAAACAACATGCAAGATAGGCTAAAAGTCTATGCAAAAATGAGGAATAAAGAGGGTGTTTCTCACCCTTGATGCACAGCTGCGAAACCAGCAGGTTCTTGGACCAAAAACCAGTACCTTAGCCTCTAAAAATGGCCTCCAAGATGCTTAGGTTGATGATGGAGGTGTTAGGCTAAGAGTTGGTGTGCAAAGGGGCCAAGAACCAAGCAATTTGGAGCTCAAAATAGAGAGATATATATTGTTTGCCTTAGGAAAATTTTTGGAACCGTTGCAATGGAAGAGGAGCTCTTCTTTTATAGAGGAACAAAGGTCCAAACTTCTTGGAGAAGCTTGGAGAAAAGGGGCCAAGCTTCTCTTAGAAGCTTGAAGCAAAAGGGCCAAGCTTCTTGAAGAAGCTAGAGCAAAGGGGTCAAGCTTCCTCAAGAAGCTAAGCAAAGGGTTCAAGTTTCTCTAAGAAGCCAAAAAAAAAGGATCAAACTTCTTAGAGAAGCTAGAGCAAAAGGGTCAATGCTTCTTGGAGAAGCTAAAAAGATTCAAGCTTCTTGGAGAAGCTAAAACAAAGGTTCAAAAGGTTCAAGGTTCCTCAAGAAGCTAAAACCAAGGGTTCAAAAGGTTCAAGCTTCCTCAAGAAGCTAAAATAAGGGTTCAAAAGGTTCAAACCTCCTCAAGAAAAGGTCTTGGCCAGAAAAGTGGCCGATTGATCAAAACAATGGCTGGCCGACCAAAAACATTGCCGACCGGCCAATACTTTTGGCCGATAGCAAGAAAATAGGGCCGGTGGCCTCAAGCCATGGCCGGTGAGGTGTGGGGATGGCCAACAAGCCATTCCCTGCCCTCAAAGGCAAAAACCCAAGTGCTTGGCGACAACCAAGCACAAAACAGATAAGTTAAGAGATCTTGAGGCAAGGCGCGTAGCCGAGACCCCCGAGAACTCAAAACGAACACGAGCATGGATGATCATCGAGTGTTCAAACAATGACGTCCAAGTCTTGAGGACGGTCAAAAATGGGGTGTCTACACATCCTGACTAGCATCAATCAAATTTTTTATTTAGATTCTGACTCTATTTTACTAGATTCTCCAATGGAGTTAGATCTGTTTGTTTATTATTTACAACAACATTTTTATTGGTTACTAGCTTCTCCAAAGGAGTCAGATCTGTCTGTCTGCAACTTATGCTTGTCTGCTAGTTGTTGATGAAGTAATATGAACTTATGAACTGATGCTGGCTGAAGTGAGTAGGATTAACATCAACTTATGAACTGATGTTGACTGGATTGTCTACGTGCTTGTTACCTACATCTCTTAACTTCAACTGTGGTTAGATCTATGTTACATTTGAAATTGACTTTTGTGTTTACTTGTAGTTAGGATTGACATGTCAACAAATTCAAACAATGATGCTGGATTCTTTCAAAATAAAAGATACAAATGTGGGAAAAAAACAAGAGTGTACATATCAGAATCAGAGAAAAATCGAGGGAAGTTGTATTTCAAGTGTGCAAATAAGGCTTGTGACTACTTTGCGTGGGGAGTGGTTCCTACTGGGAATGGATCAAATATCCAAAACAGCGGGAATGATTATGATTTTGTGAGAAATAATGAAGTTGTGAATATCTTGGAATGACTTGAGGCAAACCAACGAGAACGACTTGAAGCTATCAAATTCATGATGTTGACAACCATAGTGATGGTTGGTTTTACCATGCTAGTGGTGCTGCTCAAGTGAACCTGTGTTTCTACTGAGTGTAAACCACTACTTGTAGAACTTGTATTTAGTTTTGAAACTTTTATATGTGCATGTAAAATCCAAACAATGTTTAATTAATGAAGTTATTATGCTATGCCAATTGTGTTAATTAATGAAATTGGGTGTTATGTATATGATGTATGAAGATTGATGCTATGAAAAGAAAGTGACGATGATGTTATGTGAGCACAAAGTGAATATGATGTTGCATGATGGATGATCAATCCTTTACACAGGGAACTGTACTACAATTCTTTCATGGATTTTAGTGTTAAATCATAAAATGCCTAGCTTCTTCAAAGTAATCCTCAAAGAGGCATCTCAAAGCAAGCTTCCCAAATAACAAGTTATATGATCACTCCAACATCCTGTATCACCTCACCATCAGTCAACAAAATCAACTCCTAAACATTTCTCCATGCTGATAAACAGTAACATGTTCAGACAAGCAAACATATAGGAAATGAAGGCAAAGCTTGCTTGTAGAAACAACAAATAATTGAACCTGTACCACTTGAATTGAGCCTGTGCCACAAGGAATTTAACCTGTCCAACTTCTCTAATCACCAACCACATGCTTATATTGAGTAAAACAAACATTAATGTGATCCTGACAATAAAGGCATTCTAGATGAAAATAATAAGAACTTTATATATGCATACACACAATTTCATGAAACTGTAGTTTGCCTTCTAAAGTTAAGGCCACCACATCAACAAAAGAACATTGTTCCCAAATATTAAAAATACATAAAAAAGATGTCAATAAAAAATATCCAAATCCCACCAAACATAAAAAAATACACCCAAATCCACAAATATAATAACATCATCGTTCGGTGCAAGCCTTCTAGAGATGTCCATCCACATGACTATCAGCAAGACTATGTGAGGCTTGCGACAGTTGGGCTGCAAATTGTTGAACACTAGTACCTCGAAGCAACTCCTGAAACGATGTTTGAGTGGGATACGCTAAATGCATTGAATGAGGCGGCATTGACTAAGGCGTGTTATTTCCCTGCAATAGTGATACATTTATTAAAATATTTATAGAATCTATACTACCATTTCAATGTAAAGTATGTAAGCAATTACAACTCACATCATATGTAGGATACA
Organism: Camellia sinensis; assembly: GCF_004153795.1. Lineage (NCBI taxonomy): Eukaryota > Viridiplantae > Streptophyta > Magnoliopsida > Ericales > Theaceae > Camellia > Camellia sinensis. The sequence continues at coordinate 161,228 of NW_021028192.1, forward strand.
TGACATGATGAACACTTGTACGACCCATGGCAAAGAGAGGTTGAGATTGTGATTCAGGTCGAGATTGGGATTGAGATTGAGAAATATAGATTGTATGACCATGACCCTAAAGTAAACCAACCAACATAAAGAAAATAATAAGTGAAATGAAAAAAAAATTAATAATGCATTTTCATTTTAAAGAACAAACAATATGAAATATTACCTCAACATAATTACTACCCATGGCGAAAGGAGGTCGAGATTGACCTTGTGGGGTGTAAACACCCTAAAGTAAACCAACATAAAGAAAAGAGCAAGTGAAATGAAAAAAAAAATTAATAATGCATTTTCATTTTAAAAAACAAACAATATGAAATATTACCTCAACATAATTACTACCCATGGCGAAAGGAGGTAGAGATTGACCTTGTGGAGTGTAAACACCCTAAAGTAAACTAACATAAAGAAAAAGAATAAGTGAAATAAAAAAAAATTAATAATGCATTTTCATTTTAAAAAACAAACAATATGAAATAATACCTCAACATAATTACTACCCATGGCAAAAGGAGGTCGAGATTGACCTTGAGGAGTGTAAATAGTAAGACCCTATACAGCCAATGCACGAAAAAAAAAAAAAAATTCACATGACTATATTGCATGAAGAACCAATTGAAGATGTGTTGGTTCCGTATGAGGTTCAATTTCCCTAAGGTATATGCATGTCAAAGGTTGCATACAAAATTAAATATTACTTGTATTGAATGATTACCTATGGCGGAGGAAGGTTGAGATTGACCTTGAGAAGCAGAAAAAGAACCACCCTACATACATCACAAAAGACCCAAAATAATAAATATCACGCTACTAGTTGCAAGAATAACCAATCCAACAAGATTAATACAAGGTTGCACACAATAGTAAATATTACCTGACTAGAAATATTACCCATGGTGACAAGAAGCTCAGATTGATAGGAATGGCAACGGGCTGGGGACCACACTTCCCGTCCCCAATCCCCGATGGTAGAAATTTCCCCGTCCCCGTCCCCGTCCCCGTCCCCGATCCCCGACGGAGAGCCTATCACCGCCCCCATCCCCGGTCCCTAACGGGGATCAGGTTTCCCCGACCCCGAGAATTCCTTGGCCAAAAAAACAAAAAAGAAAAAATGCATGGATCTGAGCTCAAATATACATATATTCATCATCAACAACAACAATAAGTATTCATCAACAACAATCATCTGTTCATCATCATCAAAGATCTGAGCTCAAAATGAAAAAAATAAAAAATAAAAAGAGAGTGAGAAATCTGATCTGATCTGATCTCCCTTCAACATGGTTTCCACACAAATCAAGCATTTTCAATGACCCAAACTGAGAAATCTGATCTGGGATTGGACCCCAAATGAGATTGTTGCTGAGATTCAGAGTCTTCAGAGACCTACTGAGCTTAAAATGTACAGATCGCCGTGATGGAGGGACGACGGCACTGCAGCTGCGCAGATCACCGTGATAGAGGGACGACCGTGCTGTAGCTGCGCAGATCGTCGTGATGGAGGGACGACGGCGCTGGGGAGGAGGGGGGGTCGGGGCCAACGGTGGTGGTGTCACCATGTGTCGGTGACTGTGAGAGAGAGAGTTGACAGAGAGACAAGAGACAGTGAGAGAGAGAAGAACGAGACACACAGAGAGTTGAGAGAGTAAGATGAGAGTCAGAGTGAAAGAGTGAGATGAGAGAGAAATATATAATTATAATACAACTAATAGGTAGTATATAATATATGCGGGGAAGCTTCGGGGAAACTTCGGGGCGGGGCCGGGGCCAAGAAATTAATCCCCGTCCCTGGCCCGAAAATTATCGGGGATGTATTTTTCAATACCAACCCCGGCCCTACGGGGAATAATTTTTGGCGAAAAACCTATTTATCGGGACGGGGCGGTCTGGGCCCCCGTCGGGCCGGGTTAAAATTGCCATCGCTGTAGATTGACTTTTGAGAGTACAAAAACCATCACCCTGCAAACAACTAATTTATTTAATTCATCCAAACACACATAACACAAAATTGATAACACATATCACATAACACATAACAATCACACATAACAAAATTAATTACCTACTTAGATTGCATTCTTTTCTTCTTCGCAATAGATTTTTCCATTCTGCCCTTAATCCTCCTTTTTCCCTTACTAGTTGCTTGTCATTTCTTCAGTCCCTTAGCTTGGATTGGACAATCTACTTCATCACTCTGTGGGCATGTTTTAGTTGAGGAATTTCTCAATTCAATGACCTCCACTTAACCACAAGTGTGCACACTTAATTTGTCTTCAACCATTACACTCAATTCTTCACCTTTTACAAGTGACAAATGATAAGCTTCTTCATTTTCAGCAGCTCTACTTGCTATTGCTCTAAACATATTCATCAATGACCTATATCGGTCGCTTTGATGCAGTTTCACATCAGCCTTGACTTCATACCCATAACTATCCTTCACATATTCAGCCCTTGCTTTTTTAGTCCAACGTTTCAGTATGTATTGTGGAGGAAGGTCTGTTGCATTGAATATATCTCTAAGCACCTTCAGACAATGTTGACACAATATGCCCTTTACTTCAAACTTCTTGCAACTACAACTCAAAGAACCATCTCTATCCATTGTCACATTCTTATTTTTTTTTTCATCTACCACCGTTCTAATTGTGAATATGGTACTCTCACCATCATTAATAGTGCCTACAATGGATGCTTTAATGGACTGCACGTACTCATTTTGGAATTCCTCAAAAATTGTTTTGGTGTAAATCTGTGCCACTTGCTTTAACATCAAAGTTGGAAATGAAACCCTTGGCAATTTTTGGGACAAATTATACTCGGCTTCTAATTTTTTATATCTCTTGTCATAGAGCACCCTCTCAAAATGCATGAAAAATTCCATCAAGTTATGATCACAATTGAGATAATCCTTCAAAAATGCATTGAAGATTCACTTAGTTAAGTAGTACTCATTCCAGCTGCCCAAGAATTCATTACATATGGCCATTTCCATTTCTCCTTCACACCAAAAGTTTGCTCCAACCAATGATTGTTGCGTGCATCATACCTATCAAGCATTTGTTCCAATTGTATTCTAAATTCTTCTTCATCATCAATTTTATGCATAAATTTAGAAAACACACCCTTCACCCCTACATCTTCAAAAAGAGAACTTACATGTTTCTCCGCATTTTGCATCAAATGCCATGTGAAAAGTTGGTGGTTTGTAGTAGGCATGACAATTGGAATGGCCTTAGCGATCGCAGTATCTTGATCTGTAAAAATAGTTTTCAGAGCTTTGTTTGACATTGCCTCCAAAAAAATCTGAAACAACCATGTAAATGATTCAGCAGTCTCATCATACATCAATACTGGACCGAATATAACTGTTTCTCGATGATGATTAAATCCAACAAAGGTTCCAAAAGGTCTATGCTCGTTATTTAATTTGTAAGTAGTGTCAAAGGTCACTACATCACCAAATTAAGCATAGTCCATTATCATTTGAGCATCGGCCCAAAATATATTACTTATCCGCTCTTCACAATCTAATTGGACTGCATAATAAAAGGATGGATTTTTCATAGTGTTCTTACGAAAGTATTACAACACACTACCCGCTTCTCCATATTTCAAATCCTTTTGTCTCTTCGATCTCAAGTAATTTTTTTGGTCCAATTTCATGAAGCCAAGTGTTGCTCTTTCACCAGATTCCCTACCAAATAGCTCATAAGTAGACCTAAGAGGAATTCTAGATTCTGAAGCCAATTCTACTTCAATTGCTTGGGTGGTAGATATTTTTCTTTGGGATGGCATGTAACACCCCGTATTTTTGAAATATTAATATTTCGTGAGTGGTATTAGTGGTTTATTATGATAATTTAAGGGTGAGATTTTTAGATAAGAATTTAATTTAAAATTATTTATTTATATTTATCTCACCTCTTTTATATCTATCATATCTTGGGGAGTGGACGTAGGCCTGGCGTGCCGAACCACTATAAATCGCAGTGTTTGATTTTCTCTCTCTATCTCTTCTACTTTTATATTGATAATTATTATTCTTTTTTTTTATTTATTAAAATTCTGAATATTGTGTTATTTTTAATATTGTGAAATTTTTAATAACCCAATTCACCCCCCCTCTTGGGTTGCCTATCTGGGATAACAAAAGTGAGTGGCTCCTCACATTCCCTTCTTCTTCTTCATTTGTTCTCTCTATCGGCCCTCCTCCTCTCATAAATTGTGTATAGTAAAAATATTAAGTTTAGATATATGAGTATTTAGAGTGAAAATAAGTATTTTATAAAATAAATAAATAAGTTGAGAGTTGTAGATTTTATTAGATTATACATACTTTATGTCTTAGAAGTTTAATCAGAGTTATTTTTGGAGATCCATGGAGCAATTTCAGATTTATGATGACGAAGTCAATTATTTTGAGGTAAATTCGGGTTGTATACAATATGCTCTATTTAAATCTCTTTGCAAAGAGTTCTCTTATTTTAAATTATCCTCAATTTGTAATCTATTTGATTATTGTGGTAAAATCATTTGTTGTCGAATCGTTGATATTCTGATCATTTGGTAAAATTCTCTACAAATATTTCAGTATTATAATGGTGATTTATCTGACTGAATGACATAGAAATACTCCGTACATCGATCAAGTGAATCTTATTAATTGTTTACACCAATATGCCTGGATAAGCATGGAGCTTGGGTGAGGTGGGTGAATAAATAAATTTATTCACTGGCCATGTACTGAGTAGGACCGAGTATTTGGTCCTAGATAAATTATATTTGATTTGTTGTGCAATTTGGTAAATTGTTTGATTATCGTATCATTGATTTAATGTCATAAATTGTTGGATTCCTGTTAATTTATTCTGTATCCGAGCCTTGTATTATTGTTGTACTGTATACTTCCCGAATTAATTTATTTTTCAGGTGCGGAGCAAATTTGTACAGATTGGATTTGAAGTTCTAATGAGATTATTAGAGTTAGATATTTTGGGGTCACCACTATATGTTATTATTATTATTATTATTATTATTATTATTATTATTATTATTATTGGAGATTGATATATTTTGGATACATTTGTGTAATTATTTTGGAGATAAAATTGTAATTTTTTTTTTTTGGTTGAGGTTATTAATTAGTTAGAGGTTTAAATTTGAGGCTGAGTTGATTTATTAACAGCCTGGAAGTTGGGGCATTACAGGATAAGCCTGAATTTGAGGATGTTGGCGTGGTGGAGGGTTAGAGGTTTTTCCATGTTCGAGTCTTGCTCTTTTGGTTCTAGGCATGACTTCTGAATATATAGCAAAGGCCAAGATGATTATGCAATGTCAATGTGAATGGTGGATATTAGAGGTGGTAAATTTCAATGGGCGGTGAGGAAATTGTGTGAAAAGGTAAGCAAATTGGTGTGAAAATAGACGTCTCAACCTTGGTAAGGAAATGGTTAAAAAAAAAAAAAAAAAAAAAATCACTGACCAAAACTAGTGAAATTGTATATAGTAAGTGAAATTTCACTAGCTTTCATTGAACTTTATTTAAAGTAAAAAAAAAAAAATTCACTAACCAAAACGACGTTGTTTTGGCCAAAACGACAAAACGACGTCGTTTTGGTGAGGGCGGCAGGAAGGGCCACAAGAAAAGGCAACTAATGATCTGCACTCATCTCACAATTTACTAAAATTCAATTTACCAAAATGTATTTGAATAGTTTGTTCGGTTTTCGTACAAATTCCAGTGGGTTCAATAATTGCTAATTGCCAATAGTTAGGCCTTGTTTGGCATAAACTAAAAAATTCAAAAAGTCACTATCCTATTTAAGTCACATCATCTTATTTAAGTCACATCACCTCTATATCACATCATTTCAAACCCAACCCATATTTTATAAAAAGTCAAAAAGTACATTTATTTAGATCATCGTAAACAACCCCTAATTCAATAGTTAAAGCTGATTAAACCAATTTGGTTTTTGATTAGGATTCTATCTAGTCTATTAAAGGGTTATTTTAAAAATTTAGTTAAAAGTTAATTTTTTAATTTTTAATTTTTTTTTAAAAAAAAATGTATAAAAAGTGGAGAGATGATTTGACTCAAAATAAGTTAAAAATTGAAAGATGGCGTTTAACTATAGGGAAATTTGGTCAAAACCTCATCATAATAAAATTTTAATGTATCAAGGTCCAATGAACATCACTATTATCAAAATATTAAATTTTAAAATAATATAATTTTTTATTTAGACGTCGGTTTTTAATAAAATTAATATTTTTATAATTCTCTCATCAAGATCTATTAAATAAGATCTATGTTGACTATGAAATTCTTTTTAAAAAAAAATTATTACAATTGAAATTGATGTAAACGGTAACATGTTATTTTATTTGATAGTAGTATGTTACTTTGTCTCACAATAATATGTTATTTTGACAATATTATTTAAGAAAGAAAAACTCTAACTGACATGGATAGGCCTATAAGGCTTACAGCCCACAGCAAACAACCCCAAACTCATCGCTTGGGACCCATAGCATAACCCAGTTGGCAAAGCCCAGGACAGCTGGAGGCCATCTGGGCATAGAGGGCCAATGACATTCGGGCACATGGTAGGTGAAACACAGGCCACATCAGTAGACAAAGATCTGCAGAGTTATTGCCACAACACATCACCATTAATGCAGCCCATCACAGCATTTATTACGACAACACCTCCCCGTCGGAACAGAGCCCCCTCACCCTAAACAAGGTAAGCTACGGCACAGGCTTTCGGCGGAATGGGGCATGTCGCAAGGGACAGTGAAATGATTACCAAAGGATATAAGCAAGAATCGAAAACAAGAGGAAGGTTAAGCTTTTCTACCTCTCTCTCTCTCTCTCTATTTTTCCTTCTTCGTCTACTGATTTGCTCGCCGGAGGGTTCACTGGGGGACTACCCCGTTCCCCTTTGGACTTTCTTGCAGGTCATCTGGTGGAACCATTCGCCTGGATCGGAACTTGAAAAGCTTGGACCAGCCTGACCCATCCACTTAGGACGAACTGCATCATCAGTTGGCACCGTCTGTGGGACAGTGAAATGATTACCAAAGGATATAAGCAAGAATCAAAGACAAGAGGAAGGTTAAGCTTTTCTATCTCTCTCTCTCTCAATACTTTTCTTTCTTCCACTACTGATTTGCTCGCTGGAGGGTTCACTGGGGGACTACCCCGTTCCCCTTTGGACTTGCTTGCAGGTCATCTGGTGGAACCATCCGCCTGGATCGGAACTTGAAAAGCTTGGACTAGCCCGACCCATCCACCTAGGACAAACTGCATCATCAGTTGGCGTCGTCTGTGGGAAACTGTGGTTTATTCGTGCGCTAGTTGTGTTCACTATCGCCGGAGCCCCCCTTTCAACCCGTTACCTTCTCCTCTCACCCGTCCAGGTGTATGGTCACGACTAAATCCATGGCTTCTCATCATAATACCGTCGATCATCAAACAGACCCTCCCCATCCAAACAACCCACCACAGTACATCATCGAACTTACCAACAGCATTAACCGCATGGCCGAGCAAAACCAGGCCCTGATCAGTGCTTTACTTCAAAGAAACCCCCCCGCTCTACCTCCAGATATTCCAACCAACCAAGAAAGAACCCCGGTCCACATTGCTCCACAACCCCCTCCGCTCGACCCAGAAGGTTTACAACCTCCTCATCCTCTACATATGAGCCTACCACTTCCACCCCCACGCTCATCAGTCGTGGCACTAGCCCCTGAGGGGGAAGCCAGCAGTGTCCAGCCTCCATTGACCGACCATGGCGACAACATTCCCCTCTAGGACGTTGAACTTCGAGCTATGAAGCTCCAATTACAAGGGGTCATGCAGAACATTCAGCACAAGCCCTCAGTCACCGCCAACTCGCCTTTTGTTGCCTCCATCCGGGACAAACCATTGCCCGCCCAGTTCAAAATGCCCACCATTGACTCTTTCGATGGCACAACGGACCCAGTCGACCATCTGGAAACCTACCGCACCCTCATGATCCTCCATGCTTTCCTTGACGAGATCATGTGCAGAGCTTTCCCCGTGACACTGAAGGGATCAGCTCGGTTGTGGTTTAGCCAGTTACCGGCAGACTCCGTCTCCACCTTTCAACACCTCAGTGACTCCTTCCTGAGCCATTTTATCGGAGCCAAGCGTCAGAGACGCCCAGCCACCCAACTCCTTAACATTCATCAGACCGAGGGGGAGTCGCTCCGCAGCTTCGTCACCCGCTTCAACACCGAAGCCCTTCAAGTAGCGGAGAACGACGACAAGGTCATCCTCACGGCATTCATGGCCGGCCTACGGTCGTCCGATTTTCTTTTCTCTCTCTCCAAAAACCCTCCAACCACTATGGCAGCCCTACTATCCAAAGCCTAGAAATACATGAATGCTGAAGATTCCCTGGCCGCTCGGCAAGAGGCGATCATTAAAAATCTAACCCCAGAGACAAGAGGAAAGACTCAGAACCCAAGAGCGCCCAGTATAATAGCCAAACACCCCACTATAATGACCCACCCCACCGAGCCGACCGGTCGGCTCCGACCCGACCGCCCGGTCGGTTCGAGCGGTACACACCACTCAACTCTCCCATAGAACACGTCCTCAATCAGATCCAGTGGGACTACCCCCTCAAGTGGCCCCTGCCTTCATGAAACCCTTCCAATCGCAAAGATCAGTCCAAATACTGCTGTTTCTACCAAGACCATGGCCATACCACCGACGAGTGTATTAACCTCAAAGATCAGATCGAGACCTTCATACGTCAGGGCCGCCTCAGTCGATTCACAGACACCCGCCCTCAGCAGAGGCAAAGAACCAACCTTCCCAGGAACAATCGCCAACATACACCACCCCGGAACCAAGCCCCACCTAACCAAGGCCATGATCGTCCACCACCACAGCCTCGACCTCCAGGTAATCCCCCTCTACCAGTCGGAGAAATCAGAGTCATTTCAGGCGGCCTTGCCTGCGGGGGACCATCCCGCTCGGCTCAGAAGGCAGAGCTCAGAAAAATAAGGCAGGGCTCAGACAAAGCAGTGGCGATGGTGGACCGACCTTCCAAACAGTCAAAATAGTGGATTGAACCCATCACCTTCACGGACACCGACTGCGCAGGAGTTCGTTACCCACATGATGACCCCCTTGTCATTTCCGTCATCCTCTCCAACTACAAGGTCAGACGAGTTGTCATAGACAACGACAGCTCTTTAGACATCATCTTCCTCAATTGCTTCCGCCAGCTCAAGATTGGAGAAGAAAGCTTGTCTCCTCTCCAAACCCCTCTGGTCGGTTTCACCGGCGATCGTGTGACCTCCATCAGCTCCATCGATCTACCTATAACCATTGGCGAACACCCGAGGCAGACCACTAAGTTGCTCACCTTCCTTGTGGTCGACTGCCCCTCTGCTTACAACATCATCCTTGGCCGCACAGCCCTAAACGCCTTCTAAGCCATCACATCCACATATCACCTTGCCATCAAATTTCCTACCGATCTCGGCGTCGGAATTGTCAGAGGAGAACAGACTGTGGCCAGGGAGTGCTATGTTGCCTCCCTCAAAGAAGTCAAGCTGAAAGAGGCCATGATCATCGAAGGGCTTGACGTCCGAGACGAGGACGAGCTGGTCAGAGGAGAACCTGTGGAGGAACTTGTTGAAGTTAACATTGATCCCACCAACCCTATCAAAACTGCCAAAATCGACAGCCAACTACCTTCCCAAGCCAAGGCCGACCTTACCACCCTCTTGACCGAGCACAGAGATGTTTTCGCCTGGATCCATTTAGACATGCCAGGCATTGACCCTTCCTTCATAACCCATCGCCTCAGCATCGAATCCCACTTTTGACCCCACCACCAGAAGTAATGCATTTTCCATCCGGAGCGCAACACTCTTATAGCCGCAGAAGTTGACAAGCTCCTCGAGGCCCAATTCATCAAAAATGTGGACTACTGTAGACACCCCATTTTTGACCGACCTTAAGACTCGGACGTCACCGATTGAGCGCTTGGTGATGTTGCATATTGTGCTCGTTCAGAAGTTTCAGAGTCGCGGCCGTGAGCCCTGCCTCCGGACTTCCGAACCCTCTTATGTACCTTGCCTCGGTTTGCGAACCCGACTTGGTTTTCTCTGTTTCTTTTCCTAAGGGAAGGGAGAGGTCCCGTAGACCATCTCTCAGTGGCCATGGGCTACATTTCGGAGTCCGGTTCCCGGTTTTCGGAGCCGTCAAGTCGTGTGCCTCGGTTCGGGACCGCTTAACCATCTCTGTTTGCTCTAATTTTTGGCATACACCTTATTTACTCCCTTTTGAGGGACACTGGGGTCTGAGAAACCCACTTCGTGGCCGAATGCCACTTTCGGTGCTTAACAGCCCATTTTCGGGACCCCAAACTGCGCGTTTTGGCCCCCGAACATTCGTTTTGCAACGGTTTTCGTTCATTTTTGGCAGGTACCTCTGTTTTATCACAAGGAAGGTCACTGAAGGGTGGGAGGCCAGCAATTGTTGCAGCAACCAGTTATCTCTCCTCCGGAGCCTCCCGATGAACCACGCAAGAATAACTTTTCTGGGTTCTTTTCATCTATCCTTACCTGTACCAAGTCTTCCATTGCCTTCTGTTCAGTGGCTTTGCCAACATCTGCGAACAACTCATTATTTCCGGGCTCTTCTACCATCTGAACAAACCCCTTGGCAGCTCGGCTTCCATTTACTGTGACGAAGTATTGCTTGGACATAATTTGATCTCCATAGACCTCTTCAATTATTCCGGCTTCGTTGGGAAACCGCATTACTTGATGGTAGGTTGACGCTACTGCTCTCATGGTGTGCAGCCATGTCCTTCCCAAGATTATGTTGTAAGTGGAGGGCACTTTTAAAACCCAGAATTCCACTTGTTTAGTCATGCTTCCTGCTCTGACTGGGAGGATTATCTTGCCGACTGGCCACTCTGGCATTGTGTTGAACCCGATCAGGGGAGATACGGCGGGTGCCAAGTCTTTGTCCTTCAATTTCAATTGTTTGAAAGTTTCATAGTACATTATCTCACATGAGCTCCCTTAGTCAATCAAAATTCGCTTGACGTCGTAAT
>NW_021028192.1:182868-291064 GCF_004153795.1 Camellia sinensis
TTTTCCCGTGTTCAACTATTTAGGTGGCGACTCTGTATCTGGCAAAGCAGTCCATGTTTGGCACTTCTTTCAAAAAGATCTCTTTTCTCAAAACGATTTGCCGGATTTGGACTCTTTGGTTCAGACTTAGAACCGTGACTACGAAAAGTCGAGTCCGAGCTGTAGCGAGGTCCCCCGCGGGCTTGTTACAACTACCCTCGATGGTTGTCCAACGTGGTCCTCGTCCGCAAACACAATGGCAAATGGCGGCTCTGTGTCGATTACTCTGACCTGAACCGAGTTTGCCCCAAAGACAGCTACCCCCTTCCCCGCATAGATCTACTGGTCGACGCCACGGCCGGTTATCAAATGCTCAGCTTCATGGATGCCTTCTCTGGGTACAACCAAATCCTGATGCACACATCTGATCGGGAACACATATCATTCATTACCGACCGAGGTACCTACCACTATTGTGTAATGCCGTTCGGATTGAAGAATGCTGGGGCCACCTATCAACGGCTGGTTAATACCATTTTTCATCACCAAATAGGCCGGAATATGGAAGTTTACGTCGACGACATGCTAGTCAAAAGCAAATATTCCTCCGATCACCTCATTGACCTATGAGAGACCTTCGCCACCTTGCGCAAGTACCAGATGAAGCTCAACCCAGAGAAGTGCACCTTTGGCGTAGGATCTGGGAAGTTTTTGGGTTTTATGGTCAGTCAGCGCGGCATTGAAGCTAACCCTGAGAAGATCAAGGCCTTGGTTGAGATGCAGTCACCTAGGACGGTCAAAGAAGTTCAAAGACTTACCGGCCGAGTGATGGCCCTTAATTGCTTCATTTCTCGTGCAACAGATAAGTGCTTACCATTCTTCAAAGTTCTTCGGCAGACTTTTGAATGGACAGCTGAATCTGAAGAGGCTTTCCAACAGTTAAAGCAATGCATGGCCAATCCTCCCCTTCTTTCACAGGCAATCACAGGCAAGCCCCTTTTCCTCTACTTAGCAGTGTCGAGCACCGCAGTCAGTGCAGCTCTCCTCAGAGAAGATGGCTCAATCCAACGGCCGGTCTATTACATCAGTCGGGCTCTCAGGGGAGCGGAGCAGAACTACCCCTTATTAGAAAAACTGTCCCTGGCCTTGGTCATTGCCTCCAGACGACTCCGCCCATACTTCCAAGCCCACTCCATAGTGGTCCTCACCGACCAGCCCCTGAAAAAGGTCATGCAGCAACCAGAACTCTCAGGCAGACTAATGCAGTGGTCAGTAGAACTCAGCCAGTTCGACATCTCCTACCGTCCTCGGACAGCAATCAAGGGGCAAGCTGTAGCTGACTTCATCCTGGAGTTCACCAATCCGGCCTCGACCACTACCCCACCACTCCCACCAACTCCAACAGAGCCAGAAGATCCTCATTCTTGGACTTTCAATGTCGACTGTTCGTCTCACAAAGAAGGAAGTGGGGCCGGCCTCATCCTCTCCTCCCCCGAGGGCGGCTATTTCAAATGTGCCCTCCGTTTCTTGTTTGAAGCAAGCAACAATGAGGCCGAGTATGAGGCATTGATAGCAGGACTTCTCCTTGCCAAGGACATTGGGGTCAGCCACCTCTGAGTATTCAGCGACTCCCAGCTCGTCGTCGGTCAGATGACGGGGGACTTCGACGCCAAGGAAGACATAATGCGAGCTTACAGGGATATGGCACTCCTCCTCGCTCGCCTCTTCAATACCTTCCACATCAGGCACATACCTCGGGCGAAAAACTCCAAAGCAGATGAGATGGCTCAGCTGGCCTCTGCTGACCATCCTAATCTCAGCCATGATGTCCGTATCGAATATCTACAGCACCCGGCCATTTCACCCGACCTGCAAGCTGTACAGTTCATCCAAAACGAACCCATCCCTTGGGCATCCGACATTCTCCTATTCTTGACCACAGGGACACTCCCAGATGACCAACAGCAGGCAGCCAAGTCCGATCCTGAGCATCCAATTACATCATTGTCGACGGTATATTGTACAAGCGCGGTTTTTCCCGGCCATATCTACGGTGCCTCAATCCGGCTCAAGCAACTTATGTAATGCAGGAGATCCATGAGGGAATTTGTGATAATCATTCAGGCGGCAGGTCCCTTACCCATAAGATACTCCGTACTGGGTATTTTTGGCCAACTCTTAATCAGGATGCAACCGATTTCGTGCTCAAATGCGATAAATGTCAACGTTTCGCCAACATCCCCCATGCTCCTCCTACAAAGTTAATCACACTCTGCAGCCCTTATCCGTTTGCCAAATGGGGGATCGACTTGGTTGGTCCACTTCCCACCGGTCGAGGCCAGACCAAGTTCGCGATTGTCGCCATTGATTACTTTACCAAGTGGGTCGAGGCCGAACCCCTTGCCACAATCACTGAGCGGAACACCACCAGGTTTATTTGGCAATCGATCGTTTGCCGATTTGGAATCCCCCAAGCCATCATCTCCGACAAAGGCAAACAATTCGACAACGCGAAGTACAGAAAATTTTGTGCAGATCTCCAGATTCAACCATGCTTCTCTTCCCCCGGTCATCCCCAAGCAAATGGCCAAGTTGAGGTCACCAACCGTTCTCTTCTGAAAATCATCAAAACTAAGCTCGAAGCTGATAAAGGCCTTTGGGCTGAGGAACTACCAAGTGTACTCTGGGCTTATCGAACCACTGCTCGCACTCCCACTGGGGAAACCCCTTTTCGTTTAACATATGGTGCTGAGGCGGTTATTCCGGTAGAAGTCGGTGTGCCCACCCCCAGGGTTTTACATCCGGATCTCGCCTCAATCGAAGAGCTCCATCGAACAGACCTGGACCTCATCGAAGAGCTCAAAGAGACTGCTGCCGTCAGATTGCCTTCGTACCAGCAGAAAATGAGAACACACTACAACCGAAGAGTTCGACCACGAGAGTTCTCTATAGGCGACCTTGTCTTGAGAGAAACGACTCTTGCCACAAAGAATCCAACTGAGGGCAAACTGGCAGCCAAATGGGAGGGACCCTACGTTGTGAGAGCCCGACCACGACCAAGCACTTACCGACTTCAAGACATGGAAGGCCGAGACCTTCCCCATCCTTGGAATGCGGAACATTTGAAGCGTTACTATCAATGAGTTCACACTTTTGTATTGTCAACATTATTGTATTTCCCTCTTTAATACACAATGCAAATTCCGACTGAAGTTCTCAGCTTTTATAATTCAACTGTCTGTATGTCGCTCCCATGACACTTTCACTTGCAGCACTTCAAAGCCTCAGCCAGACCGAGCACTCAAAGCCTCGGCCAGACTGAGCACTCGAAGCCTCAGTCAGACTGAGCACTTCAAAGCCTCAGCCAGACCAAGCACTCAAAGCCTCGGTCAGACTGAGCACTTCAAAGCCTCAGCTAGACTGAGCACTTTAAAGCCTCGGCCAGACTGAGCACTCGAAGCCTCAGCCAGACCGAGCACTTCAAAGCCTCAGCCAGACTGAGCACTTCAAAGCCTCGGCCAGACTGAGCACTCAAAGCCTCAGCCAGATTGAGCACTTCAAAGCCTCAGCCAGACTGAGCACTTCAAAGCCTCGGCCTGACCGAGCACTCGAAGCCTCAGCCAGACTGAGCACTTCAAAGCCTCAGCCAGACCGAGCACTTCAAAGCCTCAGCCAGACTGAGCACTTCAAAGCCTCGGCCTGACCGAGCACTCGAAGCCTCAGCCAGACCGAGCACTTCAAAGCCTCAGCCAGACTGAGCACTCCAAAGCCTCAGCCAGACTGAGCACTTCAAAGCCACGGCCAGCACTCCAAAGATGTTCTTACGTATTTCATTTACTAATCAGATTATCTCCCACCCCACCCAGTTTGTTTCTCCAATCTCTTCTCTACAAGTTTACAATTAACCGTTTAGTTACGATTTGCAACCTACTTTTCTGTCCTCATCCATGGATTCTTCATCCGCACTTATTAAACTGGAAGTACTAACCCCATTCGAATATTATGTTCTACAATTTCATAATCCAATTTTTCAATCAACCACTATCATCCTTTCAATTTTCATACAAATCCAATCTCACTCTGCAGGAAGGCATTTTTAACTTAACTTTGCACGAAATTTTTATTGCACAATTTTTATGACCACTTTTTGTGACAAGACTTCATTCATTTTAGACAATACAGGCCAACACAATCAACTGACAACATAAACGAAATTTTATTCATTTACAATGTGTACACAAGTTCATTACAAAAAAAAAAAAACAAAAAACAAAAATAGAGAGGGGGCCCTTCATCTCCCTTGGTTATTCCTCCTCGCTGGAAACAAGCTCCTCTTCTTCAATGCCCTCGTCCAGGGGGGTCTGGGCCACATCATCTTCACCAATCGTTACACTACTCAGGTCCAAGTCTGGGAACAGCTCTTCAGCTCTGCGTTGGAACATCTTTCAACCGCTGTCCCAGAACTCAGCCATTTCGTGCTTGTAGAAGTCTGACTGCTGGAAGCTCTCAATAACTTCTACCTCTGTCCTATCTCCAGCAGTTGTCCTTGATGGGCCCACCCCCCCAAATTCTTGCCCAGCCAGATTCCTGGCGACTGCGGCATCTATCGCCATCTGAAATTCGGGAGACCCTTTGTATTGCTCCACTGCTGCAACGCATAGATCAGGGTAGGCCACCCTCTCAGAAGCCGCCTTCGCCCTCTCTTCGTCCAGCTCTCTCTGCAGGGCCCCCCTTTCAGCAGTCGCCGTCGCCCTTTCCTCTTCTATTCCCTTCCTCAGGCTCTCCATCTCCGCCATCGCCTTCGCCTTCTCTGTTTCCAACTCCCTCACGAGCCTCCCCTTCTCCTCCTCTGCTTTGACGCGCTCATCCTCCAACTCCTTCAACAGATCTCCAATTATGGCATCTGCCTCATCTTTTTGCCTAACCAGCTCTTCATTGCTGCTCATGGCCTCTTCATGCCGCTCGATCGCAACGGCGCAGGTTCTTTCAGACTCCTCCAACTTTTTCTGTTCGCCAGCCAGTTGGAACTCGAGCGACACGACCTTACGGCGTGTGTCCTCAGGCTCCAACTTGACTGCTTGCAGCTCAGCATGGGCAGTCTTCCAGTCGGCACTCTCCTTCTTCAACTTGGCCAACTGGGCCTTGGCCTCTTTAGCCTTTAGCTTGGCAGCCCCTGCTTTCCTTAGAAGGGCCCCTGCCAAGGTAGTTACCTCCATTTGGGCGGAGCATAACCCCCTCAGCAGGTCAGCCTCATTGAATCCCGATGCCAAGCGCAGGGCTGTCTCCTCCACAATCTTCACCAAGCGGTCTGCCCCCGCCCTAGCTGGCCCTTCTTCTCCCTTCAACCTTCCCGCTACCGCGCAAGAGTGATAGATTACCGTGGCAAGACGGACCCCTCCTTCCTGAGGTGCAGGGCCCCTTTGGGTCTGTCCCCTCCCGCTTGGCTCAGCCTCAGTCAACCCAACTCCTACTTGCACCGTTGGGGCAGTCTCTACAACCTCCAGTGTTGGGGTGACCCCCACCACCTCTGGGGTATCCTTGGTCACGGGGGCCTCCACCTCAGTTGGGGCCACCTTAGCCCTCTTGGCCCCAGACTCATCTGCAGCTCCCTTTGGGGCACTCCTCTTCTTTTTTTTCTTCTTCTTCAAAGCCTCACCCTCCTTTCTGGCCTGTTCTTTTACAGGATCTACTGGGGGCGGTCGTGGCTCAAAACTGCTTAAGTCCTTCCCCTCTAGCGGCCTTGGGCGCGGTCGGATCCTCTCCCGCGCGATCGGTTGAGACGGTCGGTCTCCTCGCGTTTCCTTCAACTTCGTGGCCTTGGCAAGTATGGCCTGATCCTCTGCTTCCTGAACTTCTCTTCTCACCTCCAATTCTGCTCGGTCGAGGTCCCCACCCCTCGGTTGCGGTCCTAACCCTGCCTCAAACAATGCGGACGGTTGAACAAGCTCGTCTCATTTGGCCTTCTCTCCCTCCCTCCACTCCTTCACCCTCTTCACCCTCTCTTCCACCGCTGCCCCCAGTCTTGACTCCATCGACCTAATAGGCACCTTCCAGATGGTGCGCACTCCCAATCCCCCATTGGCAGACACGTAGAACCACCGTAGCTGCCACCCCTTGATCGATGTCGGCAGCCCCGCCACCAATCCCCTCCCCATCACAGCCTGAAGGGTGACCCACGTCTCTTGCTGCCCCGAAGCCTTATAACAGGAAAAGAACTCATCTACCGCCATGTCTTCCCCTCCATTCGCCTTGGGCCACGCGCTAGCACAGGCTAGCAGAATCTTCCATGCATTGGGCATCAATTGCCTCGACGCTACCTCTAGACGGTTCAGTACGTCAACCACCACTTGGGGCAGTGGCAACCTCAACACACCTTTTAGCGCCTTCTCGTAAAGGAAAAACTCCCCTGGCCTGGCATCAGACGGCCTTTCCCTTGATGTTGGTAGCAATAACTCCACCTTCGGAATCTGGTATTTTTCCCTGATAGCCTCCAAATCCGCCGCAGTAATTGTGGATTTGTCAGCCTTAGTGTGCCACTAATCCAGTTCTACTTGGCTTATTGGCCTTGGAGCCAATATCAGGGCCGACGCCCGCGATTGTTCCACCGGTTCCCCCACCCCCACCATTCGTGTCTCCGTCCTATATCGTGCTGCTAGCTCCTTTGCATCATCGTCTCCCAGAGGGTCCACCCTCACATTCACCACTTCTTCTTGTGCCATTTTTAGGGTTTGCTTACGAATCACTTCTGACGCAGGAGCAAGGAAGTTGAGAAAATGTTACACGGGTGTGTCGTGCGCAATGAAGGAATTAACACTTGGGTATTTTGAGTTTTTGTAAAAAGGTAGGTGAAACAAATTATATCAAAAACCCACGGTTTACCCTTATTCCATGGATCCACATTAATTTTCGCCCGTTTAAAAACCTTTCAAATCAACCGCCAAAACCGCCTTTTCAAAACCCCTCTTGTGACCTATCGTTTCATTTCTGTTCCAACGCTTCACTTCCCCCACGATATTGCCACGTGTATGGCCACGATGCACTGTCCCCTCCCCTTACCCAGTCCTTTCCATTTCACATCATCACATGGCACGCCCCCTCCCTTTTTTTGAGCCCCGCGCCGTCCTGGTCGGCATGCCTCACGGTCGACCCCTTCCGCTCGGCCACCCTTGCGATCGGCACGCCTAACGGTTGACCCCTCCCGCTCGGCCACCCTCATGGTCAGCTTCCCCCGCTCGGCCACCCTTACGGCACGCCTAACGGTCGACCCCTCCCGCTCGGCCACCCTCACGGTCAGCTCCCCTCGCTCGGCCACCCTTGCGGTCGGCACACCTAACGGCCGACCCCTCCCGCTCGGCTACCCTTGCGGTCGGCACGCCTAACGGTCGACCCCTCCCGCTCGGCCACCCTCACGGTCAGCTCCCCCCGCTCGGTCACCCTTGCGATCGGCACGCCTCGCGGTCGGCACGCCTAATGGTCGGCCTCTCCGCTCGGTTCGCACTTCTCTTCCTTATTATTATTCCCTTCGTTGGACTAAAGCTGCACTCGAAAATAGGGGACTACTGACATGGATAGGCCCATAAGGCTTACAGCCCACAGCAAACAACCCCAAACCCATCGCTTGGGACCCATAGCATAACCCGGTTAGCAAAGCCCAGGACAGCTGGAGGCCATCTGGGCATGGAGGGCCAATGTCATTCGGGCACATGGCAGGTGAAACACAGGCCACATCAGCAGACAAAGATCTGCAGAGTTATTGTCACAACACATCACCATTAATGCAGCCCATCACAGCATTTATTACGACAACACCTCCCTGTCGGAACAGAGCCCCCTCACCCTGAACAAGGTAAGCTACGGCACAGGCTTTCGGCGGAATGGGGCACGTCGCAAGGGACAGTGAAATGATTACCAAAGGATATAAGCAAGAATCAAAGACAAGAGGAAGGTTAAGCTTTTCTATATCTCTCTCTTTATACTTTTCTTTCTTCCACTACTGATTTGCTCGCCGGAGGGTTCACTGGGGGACTACCCCGTTCCCCTTTGGACTTGCTTGCAGGTCATCTGGTGGAAGCATCCGCTTGGATCGGAACTTGAAAAGCTTGGACCAGCCCGACCCATCCACCTAGGACGAACTGCATCATCACTAACAATATTATCTAAGAAAAAAAAAAAGAAGATATTTTACTTTGTCCTTACTTAATTATGTATTTTCTCCTTAAGGGATTTATGAAAAAAAATAAATTAAACTATTCTTTTCACCAAATAGGGTTCAATGAAGGGATTTTGACTAAATTTCCTTTAACTATATTCCCAGAAGAGGCCAAAATATATTGCATCACACATTTCTATCTATGGAATGTTATTAGGCGAATACATTTCTTTTTTCTTCTAGATGGATACATAACCAATATGATATATTCGTGGAATCAGAATAAATTAAAAGACGACTTTTAATCATCTTTTTAAAAGAAACCAAAATATATTGAATCAAACATTTTTATTTACGGAATGCTATTAGGCTAATACATTTCTTTTTTCTTCTAGATGGATACATAACCAATATGATATATTCATTTTTTTTGGTTACATCGAAATGAATATGATTTGGATTTGGTTTTGGGCTAAAAAAATTTAGCAATATTTTTTTGATAATATAATTTTGGTTTTGGGCTGGGCATCAACAGCATTGGGCCTAATCAAAACTTGAGATCTTACTAATAGGCTAAAAGCCTTAAACTAGGAGGTTCAAGAAGATTATCGAATCTTGTAGAATTCTCTGTCTCCTCCCTGACTCATCTGCCAAGCGTGCTCTCCCTCTCTCTCTCTCTCTCTCTCTCTCTCTATATGTAACAGCTCTTTGGCTTTCATTGCATCATTGAAAACTGCTCAAAGCTTTGGTATACCTCTCAGATTCATCACTTTCCAGTTTTTCAAACTATAAGAAAATTTAGAAAATGGCGATGATTCCAAGCATCTTCGGCGGCCGTCGAAGCAATGTCTTCGATCCATTCTCTCTCGACATCTGGGATCCCTTTGAGGGCTTTCCCTTCAACAACGCCCTCGCCAACATCCCCAACTCCGCCCGCGAGACCTCCGCCTTTGCCAACACTCGCATTGACTGGAAAGAGACTCCAGAGGCTCACATCTTCAAAGCCGATCTTCCAGGGCTGAAGAAGGAAGAAGTGAAGGTGGAAGTTGAAGAAGGAAGAGTTTTGCAGATCAGCGGAGAGAGGAGCAAAGAGCATGAGGAGAAGAACGACAAGTGGCACCGCGTTGAGCGTAGCAGCGGCAAGTTCCTCCGCCGCTTCAGGTTGCCGGAAAATGCGAAGGTCGATCAGGTCAAGGCTGCGATGGAGAACGGTGTTCTGACTGTGACTGTGCCCAAAGAAGAAGTGAAAAAGCCTGAGGTTAAGTCCATTGAGATCTCTGCTTGAATTGCGCTGCTGAGCTTTGGAGTGTTAGTGTTTGAGTGTTTGAATTATATGATAAATAAATGCTCGTTGTTTTGTTTGTAGTAAAGAGGAAGTGTTATGCAATGGCTACTTGAGAGCCTGTTTATGTATGTGTTGAACCAGTACCTGGTTATTTGCTATGTTTTGTTTGATATAAATTGGAAGAAATATTGTTCTGATGATTTGATTGTTGATCTTGTTTTCCAAATTTCAATTTATGTTTCCGATTGCTCTATTTCATTTCTGTTACATTAAACATGTCCATCTCAACTGCTTTAATGCGAATGGTCATCTTGCTCTAATGTTTCAAATTGACATGAGTTAAGCATTGTTTGACTAGTGATTATTGTAGTAATTTTTAATTTTTTTTATAAAAATATTTTAAAAAATAAAGGATGTAATATGATTGGATGTATTGAATTTTCTTTTTAGGATTATTTCATCAGAAAAAAAAAAAAAAAAACTTTCATTCGAAACAATCCCTTAATATGATTTGTAAAATAAGAAGCCTTCCTAGGCTCCTAGCCCATTTCTTCGAGTCCAGATCCTCTGCCATAGTTTCCTGCCGTGGTTCCCAAACGACGTCGTTTTGGCGTTAAATTCAATTTTTTTTTTTTGGCCCTTTTCTCTCTCAATCGTTGAGACAGCCCTAACCCTCAAAGAGAGGCGAACTCGAATGGTTCCTCCGACGCAGAGGAGAGTGGGCAGAGGCAACAGCGGCTACAGCTAAGCGAGGTGAGGCGGCCGTGAGGTCTCCTCTTCCATCTTCATTCTCATGTGGTGTTTAAATATGTATGTATATATATGATTTCTTGATTTGAATTTCTTGTTGATTTCTTAAATAGGTTTTGTTAAGTGGTTTGATTTCTAGGGTTTTATGGGCTTGATTTCTAAGGTTTGATTTCGTAAATGGGTTTGATTTTTAGAGATTTTCCCTTCTCTCTCATCAGTTTCAAAGCCCTAATCAATTTCCAAGAACAGAGGAATGGTCTGAACTGAACCCCATTACTAGTGCTCTCAGTAGTTCGGGAGCACCATCATCATGCTTAGTTGATAAAAAGAGTAGTAATTTTTGTTATAATATTGCAACAATCAATTTAAAGCAACCAATTTTAAGCACTGAACTATAACATAGGTATGAAATTGATTGGAAAAAGGAATATTCATGACTTTTAAGATTGGTATTTCAAGCCTATGAATCATCAAGTGTATGAATGGTACCCACTCTGAATCATCAAGTGTATGAATCATCTAGTTCATGGGTAATCAGAGCACTGATTGTTCCAATGGTACCCACTCTGATAGCTTCAAGTGTATGAACCATGATGCTTTGTATTAACAGTCTAATCAGATTTTGCTCATAAAAAACAAGCTCTGAAATGTCCTGTTCAAAGAAGAGTTATCAGCAATCAGAAAACAAGCTCCTAATGGGGTCGATCTTGTCTCTCACCTAAAAATGGGTTATGTCAACTCCGCTCAAGGAAGCTGCAAACCCATTTGTGTATATGTTGGTTTTTTTTATTTGTGCCACTTGTTGACTTGTGGGTATTGTTTAATTGCTTGTTTTGATTTGTTTTATTTTAAAGGGTTTGATCCTCTTGGATCACTGGTATTCTTTTATTTATTTATTTATTTATTTTTTTGTTTATCTTCATCTGATTGAATTTGTTGAGATAAATATAGAAGATGTGGAATATGAATTGAAATTGGGTTTGGGTGGAAGCTTTGAGAAATGGAATCAATACATGGGGGATATATATACAAAATAGATTGTATATACAAAATATTAGTGAGATTTCTCTTTGGCTACAACTTCTTGTTCTCATTCCACTCTATGAAAATAGATTGTATATACAAAATTTATAGTCTTGTCCTGAAAATTGTCTTTGGCTACAACTTCTTGTTCTCATTCCACTCTATGAAGGGCCCAACATATCTCATAGCACCTTCAGCTGAATTAATTTCTCCATACATGGGCAACAAATTTGGTCTTCTATGCAGCTTGCATAAAACTCTTGTACCAACTGATGCTTTTTTTTACCTTCTTATCTATTTATTTTTTGTAATTATTTCCTTTCTTGTCTATTCACTCATCAATCTCCAGGTCCATTTTAGTGATGGCTGAACTTATGAATTTTCTGTTTCTTAACTACCTTGCATAAAACATGATAAAGCATGTGTGTTCACATTATTGCTTTGTGAACCTACAAATCTGGGAATTCATTGCCAATTACATTAACAAATCTGTATTTTGAGATTGAAACTTTACCTAGAACTTGCAGTATATTGATTCTGTTTTCGGAAGACATTTAACTTTTCCAGAAAGAAAGGGGAGATTACTTGACAATACTGATGAGTTTGCTCTGATGTGTAAATTTGAGCTTCTTTTTTTTATTTTTTTATTTTTTGCAGGGTTGCAGCCCAACAAAGTGTACTATTTATCAATGTGGAGATCCTTCTATAACAGCAATGAGTAATGTGTCCTACAAATGCAACATAAAGAAGTGATGGAATTATTGGAGAAAGAGTTGTGCTATTGCAAAGTGAACTTGTAAGAAACGGAGAGTGTTAGTGGACAACTTCGATTTTTGACCGCGAAGATGCAACAAGCAATAAACCTTTGAATGTGTAATTGGTGTTACTTGTAATTGCTATTATTTTAATTATGAAGTAACTATGTTTCAATGTTGTAATTGACTAGTTTGATTTTTGAAATGGTTGGGAATGTAGAACTTTCGAAAATTGTGAAATTTGAAATGTAGTTGCTATTATTGAAATAGTTGGGAATTTAGAAATTTTGAAAATTGTTAATTTTGAAATGTTGTTGTTGCTATTATTGAAATGGTTGGCAATGTATGTCAGTGTTGTTCTTGCCATCTTGACAAATATTAAGTCTTTTTGATGATTGTCCAATATATAGATGAAATGCCATAGAAACAACCAGGCGCACTCCAGGTGAGAATTTTAATGGAAAAAACAAACAGTCCAATTTAATGTTGGAAAACTTGAGCACTCTACATCCTTAGTTTGTCATTCAGTCAATTAACACAACGTTGAAATCAATTAACATCAAGGCAATTAAACCGAAACATTCTGTCAATTAACATAATAAGGTTGAAATCAATTAACATTCAATCAATTAATTGTTCGTATCAAGGCAAAGATGAAGATAGAAAGATAAAGCAAAGGCCAAAGATATATGATAGACTAAATTTTTTAATAAAACAATGATATATAACAAACCTGTTTTACAAATCTCATTCAGTCATAATCAAAATTGCATAAAAATATATGACAGACTAAATTTTTTTTTATTAAACAATTTCATTCTGTCAATTAACATAATAAGGTTGAAATCAATTAACATTCAATCAATTAATTGTTCGTATCAAGGCAAAGATGAAGATAGAAAGATAAAGCAAAGGCCAAAGATATATGACAGACTAAATTTTTTAATAAAACAATGATATATAACAAACCTGTTTTACAAATCTCATTTAGTCATAATCAAAATTGCATAAAAATATATGACAGACTAATTTTTTTTTTATTAAACAATTTCCTAGGACTCATTTGATCTATAAAAAATGACTTTATCAATCTCTTAAAAGACTGATTAGATCTATATAATATAACCATACTCAAATTTGCAATTCCATTAATACAATAGAAGCAGAAAAATGAGAAAAATAAAAACTATGAAAATGATATTTTCCAAAATTGCTTCGTTTCACATGAATATCATCAGAAGATTGTTTCAACTTGTTAGCATCAGTAACTTGAACGAAACAGGCTCGGAGATCAACAACGACGTCGCTTGATCATGAAATGAATTGATGACGATGAATTGTAGTTGATATGAGAAGCAGCAATCCATATGCAGATGCTCCATTTCGTTGCTATCACGGAGTCATCAAGACCCTAGAGAGAAAAGAAACAGGGTTTTCATGGCCGCACAGAGTATGTTCCACTATCAAATTACCATGGTTGGGCACCTGTATTCAATGATGGAAGTGAAGACGAGTCAAAAAATGAAAGTTTTCAGCGGGTTTATATCAAATCATACCCGTCTCTCAGTCAATCTATCTTACCTGTCTCTTAGTCAATCAATTAATATAAACACATCTTTCCCATCTACCTAATTTATCACGTTCATTCATTAATTCATCTAACCAAACTTATATATTTTTTCCAAAACAAAGTCAGCTTGATATAAACACATAACATTTTAACAAAATAAAACATAAAAATAAAATAAATGATAAGTCGTACACGTGAGGTTCACCTAATGTTAACAATGTAATTAAAGTTGGCTAGATTTTTATTGAATTTCTGTGTGTATTTTTACATATATTTTTCCATAAAATCTCTCTATTTGTGTATGGCTTATTATTTCACTTGCATTTTTATTAAGAGTTTAGTTTAGTTTAGTTTAGTTTTTTTTTTGTGTGACAAATAGAACCAAATAGAAAACTTATGGCTTATAAATATATTTGTGTATGGCTTATTATTTCACATGCTTAGAACCAATTGTGTGACCAACAATGATAGAGATCACTAATTTTGGAGCTCTAAAAAGACCACTAATGACATGGTACTCAATAAAAAAAGAAAAAAATACAACACCAAGGCCAAAATATCAAATCATTCCTGGTGGGGCCTACTGCCACATCATTAGTGGTAGCACTAATTAGTGCTCTCACTCATTTTCCTTTTGTGACAAAAAAAAAACTTAAAAAAAAAAAAAAAAAAAATCCCTTTCCTTTGAATTAGTCTAAGAATTTCATGGCTTTGCATAAAAAAATTCTTAAAATCAGCACGGGATCTTTCCTCCCAAAATTTTAACCAATAAATCATATATCAATAATTTTTAACATAATTTAACAATTATTAGTGTTTAGGATAGGGGCATGAAAATTTAGGGACAAAATCTTTTGCCCTAAACAACTAGGAAGATGTCCATGGCTTCCTAGTTTACACATCTTTCGCAAAAAGAACAAGCTCAAATTTAACAAAATGTCCATGAAAATTTAACAAAATGTCCTAGAAAGATGTCCATGAAAATTTAACAAAATCTTTCGCAAAAAGAACAAAAAAAAAAAGAAAATAAAAACAAGCTCAAATTCACACATCACAGTAAACTCATCAATATTGTGTCTATGGCTTCAACCCAAATGTCCATGATTGTAGATTTAACAAAATTAATTTCCAATGACACACACACACTCACGTGAAGTAGAAAAAATTGAATTGCTCTGTTTTGAGACATATAACAATTTCATTCATTAAAAGCAACAATTGTGAATCAGCTCAATCAAACAGTGAACTAAGAAATGAACATTATACTAACACAATTCATTGAGGCCTAACTACATACACATCATATGTGCCATTTTGACAACACAAACCATATCTTGTTTAAGTAATGCACAACAAACCAAATTTATCTAACCAACAACTTCAGTTTATGTAGTGGGATTGAAAAATTAGAAAAGTAGAAATACTTTGCTACCTTAGAATTTGACTTAGATTTGCTATCGCTGTGATTTGAGACTGATGACTTATCCTTCACTTGTTTCTTGGCTGTCCCTGTCACAACTTCAAATATTGTTGGAAGATCATTTATCATGTAAAAAAGTTGTTTCCTGCAATAAAAATATACCAGCAAAATGTAATTAGGAAGATGTTCAAATGAAAAATCATACATACAATTTGATCTTTGGATTCCTATTTTTTGGAAGGAGAAATTGTAAAGGGGAAAATAGGGGGAAAAACCCCTAGAAAACAAACCCATTTACGAAATCAACAAGAACTCAAACCCTAGAAATCAAACCCATAAAATCTTAGAAATCAAACCACTTAAACAAAACCCATTTAAGAAATCAAAAGAAATTCAAATAAAGAAATCATATACATATAAACCATATATATATATATATATATACATATTTAAGCACACCACATGAGAATGAAGATGGAAGAGGAGACCTCACAGCTGCCTCACCTCGCCCAGCTATAGCCGCTGTCGCCCCCAGAGGAGTCGTTGCCCACCCTCCTCTGCGTTAGAGGAACCGTTCGAGTCCGCTCTCTGTTGAAGGGTTAGGGCTGTCTCAGCGATTGAGGAAAAAAAAAAACCAAAAACAAAAAAAATTGAATTTAACGCCAAAACGACGTCGTTTTGAAACCACGGCAGGAAACTATGGCAGAGGATCTGGACTCCATTTCTTCCTGCAATCCTTTCTGGAAAATAATACTTCACCCTTAGTGTCTTTAATTTGTTTAAAAGAAATTCATGTAATTCTGCAAACAGAAGAAATTTGTAAATTTTTTGTATTAAAGAACGAATAGAACTATAAATCTTTTTAGATTTTTTTTTTTGAACTGGAAAAAAAAATGATCTGTGAGATATTATAGCATTTGTGGGTTGAAGTAATTAGTTGCTAATTAGATTTAATTTAATCCATGGAAGGAACTTATTACTGGGCAAATGGGAAATACACTCCCAGCATAAGAGGTAAAGTCACGACTGAAATACAATATAGTCAATTTTAACTAATTAAGAGAAAAGCTAGTGGTGTCCTTAGGAGTCAAGTCATGCCTCCACAATCTTATGAGTCATGCCTACACAATCTTATGAGTCGAGCCATGCTTACTTATGTAAAAGAAAGATACCTTTCCACGTTGTCACAATTAAAGTACAGTGCGGTTAGTTTTAACCAATTAAGGAAAATGCGAGTCTTGTTCAGGTAACAATACATATGATGGATGAACCTTTTAGATATGGGGCAAATTGTATTTAGTGTCTGGAGTATGGGTTTAAATTCTCGGCTGTGTGTGAGTCCGTGACTTACCACTATATGGTTGAGTGGCCTTACTATGTAGCAACTAGCTAAGCAAACTTCTGGAGTTTTGGCTCCTTATAGGGTTTAATTTCAAAGGTTATGCCCATGTGGTCACCAAAAATTCATAAAAAAAAAGAAGAAGCATAGTTATATACAGAAAAATATCAATATTTATTAATAATCCTCAAAGATTTTGCATTGGTTTGGTATAATGGGTTGGGGCGGGTTGGGGCTAAAATAGTCACAAAAATATAAAATAGGTTTTGTAATCCGATAAGACAAAATATCACATCTAAATGATAATCATTTTATTTTTTCTTTTATCAAAGTCAAAAAATCCATCTTAAATGATATTTTTTAACCTTTAGACTAAAATAACTAAAAAATTAAAAAATTAACTCACATCCCAAATGAATCCTTTCATTATTAGCATTTAGCAGGATCAATTTGAAACAGCAGGTTGATTTTTCTGTTCAATTTTAGTCTAAGAGAAGGTGGAAAAAAGGGGAAGAAAATAACTCTGATTTTTTTGTTTTGTTTTTATTTTTGTTTTTGTTTTTTTTCCCCATCATTGGTCTTTTGAGGCCCCGCCTGAATTCATCTCCAATCCAATGAGGCCACCTTGTTTTTCGTATTCAAATTTAACTTCTTATTAATTAACGAATGTATTTTTCTTTTATTCAAATCTAATAGTTAAGACTAATCCCTCAATTTTTTTATATTGTAGAAAAATTCCATTGTGGTTCTTCCGGAATCCTAGATTCTTATCATATTTATCAAAAAGGAGGTTAAATCTCCTTTCCTAAAATTTCTTTATTTCACAATTGATTTCAAATCACCCTAGATAATGTCATGGCAGTACACAACATCCCATCCCCACAATATTATGTTTCTCACCAGATAGATGGCCACGAAATGGCGAAAAATTTATTAAATCCCCCTAGAACATTACCCGGATCAATTATTGCAATTATAGAAGCAAAGGAAAAGGTTTATTTCAAGCAACCCCGCACCATCTATGGCTTCTTCAAGCCCCAAATCCCATAAGTTTTTTGACTATGATAACTTTAAAGCAAAAGCTAAATAAAAATTAAAGGAAAAATATCCCTCAATATGAAAGAAAGATTTTGAACAAAAATATAAAAAGGCCATTAAAATAAAATATGCTCTAGATGGCAGAATCAAAAACTGTTTCTAATTTCGATGATGAAATCCTGGGGATAATTCCCCAAATTTTCATTCCAAATTGGACATCACCAACATCTCCAACCAATTACCTTACACAGAATCTTGATGATGATCTTAATGAAGATTATTCAGATAATTGCCAAGGAATTGATTTCAATAATTTGTGACCATATGTCTAAAGCCGGCAAAGATTCCTGCAAAAGTAAAGTCTACAAAGATTCTAGCAAAAGTAAAAGTCTGCAAAAGAAATGTCAATAATGTTCAGACAATCCATGTGATTCCATTAACAAAGCAGATAGCCTACATGTGAGAAGTCAGAAATCTCATCTCTTCGGACTTCAAACCAATTCAAACCCACAACTTCTCTTCTATTTAAGGAGCAATTCAAGAGCAAGGAGGGCATTCGGGGAAAAATTATTACAAGATATTGTATTTTTCTTTAGTGTTATTGTGAGTATGTGAATTTGAGTCTCCAAGCATAGTGTCTACTACAAGAAGGGCAGTGCATGTTTTGCCCAGTGTGCTTGGAAATGTCTAACCCTTTGTAAGTATTCTATGTATTGTAACTTTTATTATTATTAATATAAGTGTGGCTGTATTATGCTATTTATTTTTGAAATTCAAATTCAAATTAATGATAGTATACAACATATCTCTGACCTTGAAAACGATTTGCATAGATTAAATTCTTTACTAGAAATTGCATCTGGACAATCTATACTATATATTAAGTAAAAGGGGGTTTTAATCCCAAAGGCCTGTGAGAGCTTTAATATGCCAATCTTAATTTTCTAATTTTTTGTTTTTTTTTTTTAAAAAAAAAAATTAACCTCAGCATATTTATTAACTTCTATCAACTCACAAGACTTTTTGACTTCTTTTATAATTACTGCAGTACCTTTTTCAAAACAAATAATTTGTATATTCAAAAAAATTTAAAACAAATATAAATATAAATATCTATATCTATATCTATCTATTTATTTATATCTATCTCTAACCCACAAGTTTTGTGGGAGTTCCAATATCTGAACCTTATTTTTTTTTGGAAAAAAAAAAACTAGCACTTATTAAATTCTTCCAAATCTTTTTAACTTCTCAAATACACACACTCTTTTTAACTTTTTACATACCTATTGCAAACAGTGAGTCTCGTTTTTGTTTTCTTCTTCTTGACTTCTCACTTCTACACTTTCAACTTCAGTGACCACGTATGCAAGTAGTAAGTCTTTTTTTTGTTTTCTCCTTCTTGACTTTTCGTTTTGTTTACTATTTTAATATTTTAGTTAGATAGCGTATAAAAATATTTGTGATTTGTTTAGGGAATAAAAAATTATAATTTGATTTTTTAATATGATTGAAATTAGATAAATATAAACCCTCACAAAGAGAAAAATGTGATTATAATTAGTTAAATGATTCTTTTTTTTAATGTGATTGTAATTAGTTTAATAGTTATTTTTTTCATTTATTTATTTTATTATGGAAAAAATGTGACATGATTGTAGTTTGTTCAATGACTCTTCTTTTTAATATGATTGTTGTAGTTAGTTCAATAAATTTTTTTTTACTATTTTATTTTTTTAAAATTTTTTAATATGATTAAAGTTAGATAAATATAAACACTCACAAAGAGAAAAATGTGATTATAATTAGTTGAATGATTCTTTTTTTAATGTGATTGTAGTTAGTTTAATAGTTTTCTTTTCATTTATTTATTTTATTATGGGAAAAATGTGATATGATTGTACTTTGTTCAATGGCTCTTTCTTTTAATATGATTGTTATAGTTAGTTCAATGATTTTTTTGCTATTTTAATTTTATTTTTGATTTTTTAATATGATTGAAGTTAGATAAATATAAACCCTCACAAAGAGAAAAATGTAATTATAATTAGTTGAATGATTTTTTTTTTAATGTGATTGTAGTTAGTTTAATAATTTTTTTTTCATTTATTTATTTTATTATGGAAAAATGTGATGTGATTGTAGTTTGTTCAATGGCTCTTTTTTTAATATGATTGTTGTACTTAGTTCAATGTTTTTTTTTTAATGTTATTTAATCTTTTTATTTACTATTTTAATTTTGTTTTTAATATGATTAAAGTTAGATAAACATAAACAGTCACAAAGAAAAAAATGTGATTGTAGTTAGTTCAAAGGTTCTTTTTTTTTTTTAATGTGATTGTAATTAGTCAATGGTTCTTTTTTTCATTTATATATTTTTTAATTATGGAAAAAATGTGATATGATTGTAGTTTGTTCAATGGTTCTTTTTTTAATACGATTGAAGTTAGATAAATATAAACCCTCACAAACAAAAAATGTGATTATAATTAGTTGAATGATTTTTTTTTTAATGTGATTGTAGTTAGTTTAATAGTTCTTTTTTTTTCATTTATTTATTTTATTATGGAAAAATGTGATGTGATTGTAGTTTGTTGAATGACTCTTTTTTTTAATATGATTGTTGTAGTTAGTTGAATGATTTTTTTTACTATTTTAATTTTATTTTTGATTTTTTAATATGATTGAAGTTAGATAAATATAAACTCTCACAAAGAGAAAAATGTGATTATAATTAGTTGAATGATTCTTTTTTTTTTTTTAAATGTGATTGTAGTTAATTTAATAAATTTTTTTCATTTATTTATTTTATCATGGGAAAAATGTGATGTGATTGTAGTTTATTCAATGACACTTTTTTTTAATATGATTGTTGTAGTTAGTTCAATGGTTTTTTTTAATGTTATTTAATCTTTTATTTACTATTTTAATTTTATTTTTAATATGATTGAAGTTAGATAAATAAAAACACTCACTAAGAAAAAAATATAATTGTAGTTAGTTCAATGGTTCTTTTTTTTTTTCATGTGATTGTAGTTAGTCGATGGTTCTTTTTTCATTTATTTATTTATTTATTATGGAAAAAATTGTGATGTGATGTGATTGCAGTTTGTTCAATGGTTCCTTTTTTTAATGTGATTTAATCTTTTATTTACTATTTTAATGCTTTTTCTTTACAATTATTTATGAAAAAAATATTATTGTAGTTAGATAGCATAAAAATATTTGTGATTTGATTTGATTTTTTTTTTTGATTTGATTTTTAAAGTACCAATTATTGATAATGATTAGATTGTATTTTGAAAAAAAAATTGTAATTGATTTTTTTAACTCACTGTGTTTTTTGAAAAAAAATTATTGTGTTTTTTTAACTATCAATTCACTTAATCTGTGACTTGATTTTTAACTCACTGTGTTTTTTGAAAAATAAAATAGATTGTACTCATTAGGGTCACATAATGTACCAATTATTGATGATGATTAGATTGTATTTTAACAAAAAATAATTATAATTGATCTTTTTAACTCACTATGTTTTTTGAAAAATAAATTATTGTGTTTTTTAATTATCAATTGACTTAATTTGTGATTGATTTTTTTAATTACTGATGATGAGTAGATAGCATTAAAAAAATTGTGATTTGTATGATTGAAGTTATCTCTTTTTGTTTATAATTTTATTTTTTAATATGATTGAAGTTAGATAAACATTAACACTCAAAAAAAGAAAAATGTTATTGTAGTTTGTTCAATGGTTCTAAATAATTATATATTTATCTATACTATATATTAAGCAAAATGGGGTTTTAACCCCCAAGGCTTGTGGGAGCTCCAGTATCCCAATCCTAATTTTCTAAGTTTTTTATTTTAAAAAAAAAAAACCTCAGCATTTATTAATTTCTCCCAATCCCCATACCTTTTGGGAGATTTGGTCAAAACCCCCTCATAATTAAACTTTAATGCATTAAAAACTAGCATAAACAAAATTTCTTGAAAATTTCAACACATCTATCTATCTATATTATATTATCTATATCTATATCTATATCTATCTATCTATCTATCTATCTATCTATATCTATACTATATATTTTAACCCCCAAGGCATGTGGGAGCGCCAATACCCCAATTCTAATTTTTTAATTTTTTGATTTTAAAAAAAAAATCTCAGCATTTATTAATTTCTTCCAATCCCCATACCTTTTGGGAGATTTGGTCCAAACCCCCTCATAATTAAACTTTAATGCATTAAAAACTAGCATAAACAAAATTTCTTGAAAATTTCAACACATCTATCTATCTATATTATATTATCTATATCTATATCTATCTATCTATCTATATCTATACTATATATTAAGCAAAAAGGGATTTTTAACCCCCAAGGCCCGTGGGAGTTTCAATATCCGAATCTGAATTTTTTATATTTTTTATTAAAAAAAAAACTTAACATTTATTGATTTGGTCAAAATCCCCTGATCAACATTTATTAACTTTTTTCAATCCACATGTTTTTCCACATGCCTGCATTTATTGATACAATCCCCTGATCAGCATTTGAAATCCCCTCATACAAATAATTATAGATACAATCCGTGTATAGTTACTGCAGTACCCTTTTTAACTTCTCTCATACACTATGCTTAGTGATAAGATTGTTAAATTATTTTTATAAAAAATCTTAAAAAACATAATTTATATATTAAAAAAAATTTAATACAAATATAAATATTTATAATTATTCCGTGTTAAGCAAAAGGGGATTTTTTAACCCCCAAGGCCTGTGGGAGCTTCAATATTCCAATCTGAATTTTCTAAATTTTTTATTTTTTATTTTAAAAAAAAACTCAGCATTTGTTAATTTGGTCAAAATCCCCTGATCATCATTTATTAACTTTTTTCAATCCGCATATCTTTCCATATACCTGCATTTATTGATTTGGTCAAAATCTCCTGATCAGCATTTAAAATCCCCTCATACAAATAATTATAGATACAATTCGTGTATAGTTACTGCAGCACCCTTTTCAACTTCTCACGTATATTATGGTTAGTGATCAAATTGTTAAATTATTTTTATAAAAAATATTAAAAAACATAATTCATATATTAAAAAAAATCTAAAACAAATATAAATATCTATAATTATCTCATGCATAGCACGGATGATGGGCTAGTCTATTATTAATTATAATCAAAGAATTGCCCATGTCAAACTAAGAACAAATTACAATTAATAGATTACGGAAGTCAATGCAAGGTTTAGTTCTAATATAACTCCGATTGTTCTTGCTTCTATCACAAAGATTGTATAACCTGGGATGAATTCATCTCCTATCCAATGAGGCCACCTTGTTTTTTTTATTCAAATTTAATTTATTATTACTTAATGATTGTATTTTTCTTTTATTCAAATCTAATAGTTGAAATTAATTCTTCAGAAATATTTTTATACTGTAGAAAAATCCCATTTGTCAAAGATGAACAATCCTTTCATGAGACCAGCAACCCCCCAATTGGCAGAGAGTAAAATAAACATCAATTGGCTGCTGCTGCTGCTGTGGAAGAGAGAAAACACCAAAGATGGACATGCTGATGGCACCCCTCTTTCGACTGATCCAAAACCCAATTGACAACCTCATTAGATTGTATGGACTGTAGACAAAAGGCCTTCAATGCTCTTGTTACAACCAAGAACCTCAGAAAAAGAATTGGAACTAGAAAGCTCTATGATTAAGCCCTTTTGGAAGCCTTCCTAATTGCGGTCTTGGACTGGGCTTCAATGACTTTGGGCCCAATGAAACTTAAAAGATACCAAGCACACTTCTAGGGGGATCAAGAAGATCGTAGAACCTCATAGAATTCTCCATATCCTTCCCCTCTTTATATTCTTATCCCCAGGTGACAGTTACTAGAAGACGTCTTGTCTTCCAAGCTTCTTCTATTTATACTCTGCCCTTTCCACTCCATTGCATCATCGAAAAATCGTTCAAATCTTCGATAAACCACTCAAATTACATAGCACTCCCAATCTCTCATTTTAAACTCTTCAGTGTGGATTCAAAAAATGGCGATGATTCCAAGCATCTTCGGAGGCCGACGAAGCAACATCTTCGATCCATTCTCTCTCGACATCTGGGACCCCTTCAGCAGCGTTCTAGCCGATGCTCCGACCTCCGCAGCACGAGAAACATCTGCAATTGCGAACACTCGTATCGATTGGAAGGAGACTCCAGAGGCTCACATCTTCAAGGTCGATCTTCCTGGGTTGAAGAAGGAAGAAGTGAAGGTAGAAGTTGAAGAAGGTACAGTTTTGCAGATCAGCGGAGAGAGAAGCAGAGAGCATGAGGAGAAGAACGAGAAATGGCATCGCGTCGAGCGGAGCAGCGGCAAGTTCCTCCGCAGGTTCAGGCTGCCAGAGAATGTGAAGATGGATCATGTGAAGGCTAGTATGGAGGACGGTGTGCTGACTGTGATGGTGCCTAAGGAAGAAGAGAAGAAGCATGAGGTTAAGTCTATTGAGATCTCTGGTTGAACTGAATTGCTTGCACTGCTAGTTTTGGATTGGAGTGTTTATAGTGTTTGGGTGTTTGAATTATGATAAATGAATGTTTTGAGTGTTTGTTTGGAATGGAGGATATGTTTTGCTATGCAGTATCCTCTAGAGCTACTCGTAGTGGCTGTTTGTGTAGTGTGTTTTTTACTTGTGTATATGTTGTTGTCTGAAATAATATTCTAATAATCTTGTTTTAAATTTCAATTGTATAGTTCTCTTACCTCGTTTTGCTCATCATGTTTAACGACGGACTAACTAGCAATTTAATTATTTTGATCAAGATTCCAGATGACTAAATATGTGTAAATGTGCAAGTGACTGAAAAAAATTTCCACATATAGGTAGGGAGGCAGATCAGTTCATGATTTTGACTCTGGAGAGCCTGTTTGGATCGGCTATTGAATTATCACCAAGGATCCTCTAGAGTGAAATTTTCCGTTTTCTAAAATGCTATATTGTGTGGTTGAGATTTACTGGCAAGTCACATCAGAAAAATTGATGTGACTTGCCAGTAAATCTCAACCATACACTGTAGCACTTTAGGAAACTTTAGGGAAAAATCACTCTAGATGATCCTTGCTCTTGAATTATTAGGTGATGATTTGAATAATTTTATTGGGCATTTGTTTATTTTATTAAATAAAAAATTAATTTTATTTAATAATCATAATTTATTTAATTTTTTATAAGATAAATTATTTATTTTTAAAAATAAATAAATATGATAAATTGATTTTGTTATAATTATCGAATCTCAAATCGATTTGCATGAAAAAAATATAAATGATTCAAATTTCTATAATAAATTCGTAACTGATTCAAATTTTTATGGTGAATTCAGGACTTAACAAAATAGCGTCTTCCAATTTTGATAGTGAACTCATGACCTAGCATAATAACATCTCTAATTTTGAGTCTAATTTTGAAATTACGAATTGAATTTGAAATTATATAATTATAAATTGAATTTGAAATCATGAATTGGAGAAATCCTTCTCCTGGTCTAGCTATGTTATGTACCTACAGACAAAAATAGCGATTCTTTTTTTTCTCATTTAAAGCATCACTTGGAAGTGGAGATTATTGAAAAACACGCAATAGGCTCGACTAACAGGGTCAGTTTTATCCCATTTTTATAAATTAATAATTCATTTATAATTTTAGAGTATTTTGAGAAGTTAATAAAAAGTTAATTTTTTGATTTTTTTAATTTTTTTAGTGATTTTTTTAGGCAAAAATTTAGTGTTTTTTTACTGAAAATTGACTTTTTTGACTTAAAAAAATTAAAAAAATTAAAAAATTGACTTTTTTAATTTATTGCCAAAATGAGTGTTAATAATGTGGGCTATCACCGCCTGGGAGTCAGTGGGTCATGGCAGAGTAACAAAGGCATAAGACATGAAATGGATAAAAACTCAAGTGATTTTTAACAAAAAAAATTTATATGAAGTTATTAATAGGAATGACATGGCAGTATATTTGAAAAATTGTAAATTATTTTAAATAAAAAATTTTATTTAAAATAAATAGATACTAAATTTGTAATTTTTTGTTTATTTATATATTATTACTCAAAAAATATTTATAAAAACATGAATTGTAACTTTTTTGGCAGAAAAAATACAGCAAAGTTGCACTTCAATAAAAAGTTTCATTTTTTTATAAATATTTTTTGAACTTTTTACTTACTAATATTTTTCGCTTTACTAGCTTCAGCATTAGAGGATGTTCGGCTGGCATGACATCGATATCCATCGAAGACTTGCCAATTTGGATCGATTTTCGTAATTGGTCTTTCCTGCCTAATCAATGGGCCTGAATTTCATCCCATAGCCCTTGTATTCACAAAATATATTGTCGTAATTGGGACCATTGGTCTTTCCTGCCTAATCAATCCTAGCAGATGGATTCACATAATATACCAGGGGAAGATTTTATGAGAAGTTATTTGATAGTCTAGAGGTATGGTCACGTGGTATCTTAAGT
The DNA here is from genome assembly GCF_004153795.1 of Camellia sinensis. NCBI lineage: Eukaryota > Viridiplantae > Streptophyta > Magnoliopsida > Ericales > Theaceae > Camellia > Camellia sinensis. The sequence continues at coordinate 208,719 of NW_021028192.1, forward strand.
GAGGTGTGATTGGTAGAGGGGGTGCGGAATACGATTTTGTGATAGGTAATTGAGTAACATGACGGGGTATAGTGATTTGTGATTGGTTAGAGATACAATCACGTGGTGCCATTAGATCAATTAATATATTTTTCACAAAAAGAGACTTATAATATACATCTTCTCAATCATAAAATTATATATAATTTTTATTTATTTAAATAGATGCGAGATTTATAAAAAGATAAAATTTAATTTTGTCATCAATTTCTATTCAAATGTATATTTTCTATAATTATATGATAAAAGAATCAAACAATACAAACCATGTGGCATGATGCTAGAACCCAGTGTAGGCAGGATTATGGAGGTTTGTTGAGAAGTGGAAAAACTCATCCAGAGAACAATACTTTCGTTGGGAGTCTGGGAGAGAGATGTTGATGTTCCAACATTTGACCAAAAAAAAAAAATGAATAATATTTATTAAGAGTGATGTTATTTAGACTCAATATTTAGATTTTTTTTTAAAGTGTGATGGAATATTTAAGGTAACTGTCTCTTTTATATATTTTTTTAATTATTAATTAATTATTTTATTTACACATTATTAAATAAAAAAAAGTGAATTAAAAAAATACAGAAAAAATTATTTATAAGTCCTACTAGGGAGACTTATTTAATATAAAGTCCTGTGTAATTTCTTATAGAGTTTCAAATTCTATTTAGATTAGAAAGTGTTTCACAAGATCCTATAGATTGTGATTAAATGGTATTAGTGTACTATTATACCCTTTATATATGTTTTCATACTATAAGTTATTCACCCTATTAAGGTTTGGAGACTTTTAGAAAAGTTTATTGTGTAGGCTTCGTCTGTTGCCGTGAATTGCGCCATGATTGTGGAGGTTGGTGGATTTTGAAAATGTTACTGGTTTGGATGGTTTTATTGTTTGATCTTGCCGATCTGGACTCAAAGTGTTTGAGAGAAGGTGTTAAAGTTGTTTGCTTCTTCAATTGGTGAGTATTGCTGTGTGTTTGCCGATTGTTTTGTTTTCAATGTCATCTTATATGATATGGATTTCACAATCTGGTATAGCCATCCATTGGCACATTTTCATTAGTCTCCATTGAAGTTATATTTAGGTTGTAATGGTAATAACGTATCTACAATATTGTTATGTCTTCTGTATGTTACGTTCGGGTGTATTTGTCTTTGAACTTGTCTGGTAACGTTATTGTATTCATTGTTTACATGCGTGTCACATTACGTTTCGTAAAAGTACATTACGTTCGGTTATTAAGTTTTATTTTAATGTGAAAATGTTGCTGGGTTATGCAAAATGGTACAGCCATACATTGGCACACTTCTTCATCCGTGGATGCAGATGACTTGATTTGCTACTCGTACATCAGCATTTCTGCGTATGCATCAATTACCTATGTGCACAAATAAAACATCTATAACTTTACTTCTCTCGTATAAATTTACATAAATTGCGTACGTATGTTCAGAAGCTTCAGATGTTTCAAGAATAATTAGGGATACCATACTTACATTGCCTTGTAACGTCAGCCCCTTAACGATTGCCCGTATGTCATTGAAACACACATAATTGGAACCATTCTGCCCAGTCCAGACTTGCACACCAACAATTAAACAAGGCAATGTTGAACACTAAATTCATGTACAAATGCAAAACGGTAATAGAAAGTTTGGGAACCTACCTATCCCTGCTAGGCCTGTTCAAAAATCCGTTCAAACCGGTGATCCGGACCGAACCAAACCGAATCGTACGGTTTGGTTCGGTTCTATTAAGAATTGGTTCGGTTTCGGATTAAGAAATATGAGAACCGTAAAAACGGTTCGGTTAATGGATTTTATGAAAAAACCGCGGTTCGACCGAACCGAACCGAATTTTAAAAAATATATATATATAATATCAAAGTTTTATTTTTATTAATTGGTTTTTTATAATTTTAATGATATTAGGATGGTATAGATATGTAATATTAAGTAATGCCTTAATATTATTAGTTTTTATCATGAGTTAAATGTAATTAGTTTGAGTAATTATTTTGTTAATATTAACAATTTATTCTTGTAAATAGAAATTTTTGGAACCGTAAACCAAACCGAAACCGAACCGTTTTTTCGGTTTGGTTCTGGTCCGGTTTTACAAGTGTAACGGTCTGGTCTGGTTCTCAAAATCACAGAACCGTTAGAATTGGTTCGGTTCTTGGATTTTCTCAGAACCGAACCAATCCGGACCGTGTACACCCCTAATCCCTGCCTTTCTCGTACGCTTCTTTAAGCTTGTCTTTCTCTTGTGTTGATAGCAACTTCCAAATCGGCAAATGATTAGTCAAGTCAAACTGAGAAAATGTCCTCTTCGGCTTTGTAAGGTCATTAACCTCTATAATCTCATCGTGCATTATTTGCTTATCGGCACACTCACACGCCACATGCCCAATGTCGTGGGTCAGGGTCACATGAGTATCCACCCCTCGTAACTTTGCATTCTCATTCACGTCAGATGGAGACGACATCGACAATGGCATAATGTCAAGTATATTTGTCTCACAATGGTACATGTTCGGATGATTTTGCTTCATATCATGTACAGTAGCAGCTGCTTGGGTGTATTCATGCACTACGTATTCCTCCAACTGATTCACAAGCTTTGCATTTTTATCGTTAAGCTCATCTACTAGTTGTTTCATCCTTTCTATCTCACAATCCTTCTGGTTATTGGTCAGTGTGTATTCATGTGCTAACTTCCTACATTTTTCTTTGTTTGATGCCCTCATTGTTGTCAGTTATGTCTCTAAAGCAAATATGACATCAAATTTACAGCAGAGTTCTAACTCGAGCACACCAATTTGAACCAATGCTTTCTAGTATTCTTCAGAGGTAGACGCACACTGACCACAATGACTATTACTATCAGCACCACCTTTGTTCACATCTATTTGATGTTGTACATTTTCTTTTACGTTGTCCAGTTCATGGACACGAATACCATCAATTGAACCCAAAATGCTACCATCTACAATTGTCCCACTAGTTGAGCCCATGTTCCCACCAACCCCACTACGATACGAACATTCGGCATTTGCTCCAATTTCCTTAATGTTATTCACTTTCATGATGGTCCGTTCAAAATGACTCATGTGCAGCTCTCCTACCACAACCTGTCAAAAAAAAAAAAAAATCACAAATAGAAATTGTCACATCTCATATTTACGCTAACAGTACACAAATTCATACTTCAACATCATGCGGCTGATCGATGTCCACTGCTCTTATCTTTGTGACCAACTTGCTAATATTCCATTTCATAAACCTTGGAAATCCATCTCTACGATCAGGTTTGATCAAGTTGGTGTGCTTACATATCCAAAACTGTGTAACCATTAGTAAAAAAAAAATAAGTTGTCAAATTTATTCGAAACAAATACACTTACCAAAGCTACCAAACAAAATCATAATTATAATGGGGGGGAAAAAATACAGAGCACTTACAAGAAGAGCAGTTACACATCCAGTAACTTTCTCAGGCTTAGTAGAATCTCTTAATTGACTCCATCAATGTTGCGCATATTGCTCCCGCCCAATCATATGCTTTCATGTTCTCTAGATCCTTAACAACCCGGACAAACCCCCATCTCACAGTCTCGCCTGAAGTGGCAAAGAATAACTTTCCACATAAGTACAAACACAGTAACTTTGCAACATCCTGGTGGTCCTGACTAGTGTTCTCGATTAATGCATCCATTAACAGTTCCTTAATGGTCTTCAAGTTTATGCATTCTATGTTGGGACACCTTCGTTAGATGAAGTCAGTCGGAAGTCTTGGCCTATGTGACACATCTAAACTCTTTTTGCCACCATGGATTCCAAATATTAGTTGTATATCGATGCTCGTCAACTCAATGTGTTTACCACCAATCATGAAAATGGACTTTTCTAGAACAAATATGTTTGAATGATCCTCATTACAATGGCATTGCATTTTTGGAATTCATGTTGATTTAGCTCAGTTTTTCGCATTGCATCAGATAGAAGCTAGAACGGTGTTTTTTGAAGATGATGCAAATGCTCATTTTTCAGATTTGACACTGCTACAAGCTTCACAATTCCAGTGATGTTAGAACGGTAACAGAATCTAGGTGGTTTGGTCAATGGTTGTTGAGGTTCATATTTGACCTTCTTTCCTTCTCGAACATTGCTTTGCCCTACTACATTCACATTTTGTGATGGAGTTAGACACCATTGTCTTTTACTAAATGTACTCCCTTCACGGATGTTTACTTTCGCCTTGGACCCCTTTTGTGGTGTAGCCTTAATTGTACCTCCTGATAAACATGCCATAAACATTTCACATTTTGTAAACAAACAAGTGGCCAGTAATAACTAATGTGAATATGGAAATTAGTAGCAATATGTGACAAGATGAGCTAATATGTTCCTCGTGAATATTAACATATAATATGATAAGATGTGGTTGTACATGTATTCAATTCACACCCATTCACATACCCACACCATACATTAACATTCTAATTGGATGACAATACAACATTTCAAGACCAAAACATTCACTATGCCTGAAGATATGTTTTTACTTCATTTGATAAACGTCAAAATTAATTACAACATTTTCACGTGTCATTGCGCTTCACTTGTGTTAGATTAACATGTCTTTTTTGAGTAGACACAATTTAATTCACATCATTCTTTAGTATGAATATACTTATAAATTATGAAAACATAATCCAAATGACACAATACCATTGTGATTCAAAACACCACAACACTGTTGGTTTATTACAAAAATTAAAAAATGACCAACATGTGTTTATGGGGGTTAACGTCTTCAGCCCAAAACACAACATATAGCATAATGTGGTGCATGCCATTTTATCAACTAATGTGACAATAAAAGCCATAATGTGAAGTGAGACAATTTCCGTATAACACACCCCGAACACGAATGTGACAACATTTAATGGACATATGCAACTTTGTGAATGTGCCGTTGTGTGAGACAATGCGACATATTCAAATAATCATATGCTTTCATGTTCTCTAGATCCTCAACAACTCGGACGATCTCCTATCTCACAGTCTCGCCTGAAGTGGCAAAGAATAACTTTCCACATAAGTACAAACACAGTAACTTTGCAACATCCTGGTGGTCCTGACTAGTGTTCTCGATTAATGCATCCATTAACAGTTCCTTAATGGTCTTCAAGTTTATGCATTCTATGTTGGGACACCTTCGTTGGATGAAGTCAGTCGGAAGTCTTGGCCTATGTGACACATCTAAACTCTTCTTGCCACCATGGATTCCAAATATTAGTTGCATATCGATGCTCGTCAACTCAATGTGTTTACCACCAATCATGAAAATGGACTTTTCTAGAACAAATATGTTTGAATGATCCTCATTACAATGTCATCGCATTTTTGGAATTCATGTTCATTTAGCTCAGTTTTTTGCATTGCATCAAATAGAAGCTAGAACGGTGTTTTTGAAGATGATGCAAGTGCTCATTTTTCAGATTTGACGCTGCTATAAGCTTCACAATTCCAGTGATGTTAGAATAGTAACAGAATCTAGATGGTTTGGTCAATGGTTGTTAAGGTTCATATTTGACTTTCTTTCCTTCTCGAACATTGCTTTGCCCTACTGCATTCACATTTTGTGATGGAGTTAGACACCATCGTCTTTTACTAAATGTACTCCCTTCACGGATGTTTACTTTCGCCTTGGACCCCTTTTGTGGTGTAGCCTTAATTGTACCTCCTGATAAACATGCCATAAACATTTCACATTTTGTAAACAAGCAAGTGGCCAGTAATAACTAATGTGAATATGGAAATTAGTAGCAATATGTGACAAGATGAGCTAATATGTTCCTCATGAATATTAACATATAATATGATAAGATGTGGTTGTACATGTATTCAATTCACACCCATTCACATACCCACACCATACATTAACATTCTAATTGGATGACAATACAACATTTCAAGACCAAAACATTCACTATGCCTGAAGATATGTTTTTACTTCATTTGATAAACGTCAAAATTAATTACAACATTTTCACGTGTCATTGCGCTTCACTTGTGTTAGATTAACATGTCTTTTTTGAGTAGACACAATTTAATTCACATCATTCTTTAGTATGAATATACTTATAAATTATGAAAACATAATCCAAATGACACAATACCATTGTGATTCAAAACACCACAACACTGTTGGTTTATTACAAAAATTAAAAAATGACCAACATGTGTTTATGGGGGTTAACGTCTTCAGCCCAAAACACAACATATAGCATAATGTGGTGCATGCCATTTTATCAACTAATGTGACAATAAAAGCCATAATGTGAAGTGAGACAATTTCCGTATAACACACCCCGAACACGAATGTGACAACATTTAATGGACATATGCAACTTTGTGAATGTGCCGTTGTGTGAGACAATGCGACATATTCAAATTCAAACATGAACCAAATCTACGCAAATAAACCACAACCCGTACGCGTATTATTCGTCCCGCATAACACAAATTAATGTTGATATGGAAATTACTCCACCAAATATTTAATAAATTAACACATAACTATAGACACGTTTACAAATATCACAATACAGTATGCAACGTGAACGTCAATAATGGGAGACATGCCAATTCATTTAATAATGTTAAAGTATAAACAAGACTGAGCTACGTGAATATTGATGTACAACACACTACAAACACAAACACGAACATGATAACTTAAAATGTGCAAGTGAAACCACAACCACATCCCGATGTCGTGTTATGCACATTATTTGACTAATTGTGACAATCAACTACCATTGCCCTAAATATTCACTTGCACATTCACAGCTCAAACATGTAATATTTGTCCTGCGAAATACACTTGACGTTATAACGAAACTTACCTTCATACATTTCACAATTTAAGAAGTAATTATGTACCCACATACCTAGGCACACTTACAAATGTGATGGTGAAGTACTCAACTTAATCATGAATAATGTCAAGTATGCCGATTAATGAAATAATGTGAATAGAAATATAAACGAAAATGTGCTACGTGAATCTTGACAACCAAACCATTACGAACACGAATGCGACATCTTCAAATGGTGACATGAAACCACAACCATAACCACACCCCCAAATCATGTTACTTGCATTGTTCGACTCCCTTTGACAATGTACAAACAGTGTCCCACGAATATGTAAACACATTTACAAACCTTAAAGTACATCAAAATAGGATGTGGCACCAGCCACGTTCGACAACTTACTTTTATTACTGAATGCAAACAACCAAACGATACCGCAGCACTACGTGACATTATACACATAGTCCAACTTACATGTGCTGCCACTTACATTAAAAGTAATTTACCATTGGGTCACAATCACATCCAGAAACTGGACAACACATAACACAAGGACGTGGCGCCATTCACATCCAACAACTTATTTTTTTAAGTTAATGCGTACAACAAAACGACATCATACCACATCGTGAACCCCCAAAAAACAATCTATCAAACACGATAATTTTCATGGTTCAAAAAAAAAAAAAAAAAAAACAGCAAATACACCAAATACACCACGTACCTGGCAATACAACAACGAATCAAGCACAAAACACCCAGGTTGGACAACTCGCCGAACCTCCGTCCTACAATACCAATAACGAAGTCACATAACACACATAATTGACAACCCCCACACATATACTATCTTCAAATCGAGAACTATAAAAACCTGTATTCCTCATAAAACTCACAAAGCATACAACTACTATTACATATTATGACCGAAGTAAACCGAAATTATCAAAAACCCCATATTCACATAAACCATAGTTATGGGTTGTTAATCAAAATCAAATGAATGAACATTGCAAAACATTGGGCAAGCCACACATACATTTTGGAGCCATCATTCCTTCTTGTTCACCAAAAACGATATTTCATTAGCACCTTCCCGTCGAATGTGGAGGTCGAATTGCACTCCTTCTCCTCTCGGTGGTGGGTTTCGAAATGTTCTCAAATGAATCTGCCGTTCACATTAGAATAGAGCCACAAAACATATCTAATTTATTTTGTTTCCTAAAATTTTGCCCAAACTGAACTTGTAATTTCCACATATCAAGTTTATTTTAATTTTCAAATTCACATCCACATGGATATGATCTATGGTAACATTCAATTTCCTACATATGGTTTTGGTATTATTTATGATAAATAATTTTTCCCATTTTTAGGGAAAATTATTTATAAGTCCTATTTAGGAGACTTATATTACATATGATCCTAAGTAAAAACTTGTTTTCCCATAAATCCTGTGGGAAGTTAATTGACACATTTACCCTTAATAGTAGTTGTTAATGTCATAAATAATACCAAAATCATATATAGGAAATTGAATATTACCATAGATCATATCCATGTGGATGTGAATTTGAAATTCAAAATAGGCATGATATGTGGAAATTACAGGTTCAGTTAGGCAAAATTTTAGGAAACAAAATAAATTAGATATGTTTTGTGGCTCTATTCTAATGTGAACTGTTGATTCATTTGAGAACATTTTGAAACCCACTACTGAGAGAAAAATGGGCGCGATTCAACTGCCACGTTTGACGGGAAGGTGCTAATGAAATATCGTTTTCCGGTGAATGAGAAGGAATGATGGCTCCAAAACGTAAGAGTGGCTTGCCCCTTGCTTTGCAATGTTCATTCATTTGATTTTGATTAACAACCCATAACTAGCGTTATGTGAATATGAGATTTTTGATAATTTCGGTTTACTTCAATCATAATATGTAATGGTAGTTGTATGTTTTGTGAGTTTTATGAGGAATACAGGTTTTTATAGTTCTCGATTGAAGATAGTATATATATGGGGGTTGTCAATTGTGTGTGTTATGTGGCTTAGTTATTGGTCTTGTAGGATGGGGGCTCAGTGGGTTGTCCAATTTGAGTGTTTTGTGCTTGATTTTTTGTCGTATTGCAAGATACGTGGGTTTTTTTTTTTTTTCAAACCATGCAAATTATCGTGTTTGATAGACTGTTTTTTAGGGGTTCACGGTGTGGTACGATATTGTTTGGTTGTGCACATTAACTTAAAAAAATAAGTTGTTAGATGTGAATAGTGCCATGTCCTTGTCTTATGTGTTGTCCAGTTTCTGGATGTGATTGTGACCCAATGGTAAATTACTTTTAATGTGAGTGGCAGCATGTAAGTTGGACTACGTGTATAATGCCACCTTGTGCTATGGTGTCATTTGTTGTTTACATTCAGTAATAAAAATAAGTTGTCGAACGTAGCTGGTGCCATGTCCTATTTTGATGTACTTTAAAGTTTGCGAATGTGTCTACATATTCGTGGGACGCTATTTGTACATTGTCACAGGGAGTTGAACAATGCAAGTAACATGATTTGAGGGTATGGTTGTGGTTTCATGTCACTATTTGAACATGTCACGTTCGTGTTTGTAAGGCTTTGGTTGTCAGGATTCACGTAGCACATTTTCGTTTATATTTTTGTTCACATTATTTCATTAATCGGCATACGTGACATTATTCATGATTAAGTTGAGTAATTCACCGTCACATTTGTTAGTGTGACTGGGTATGTGGGTGCATAATTACTTCTTAAATTGTGAATGTGTGAAGGTAAGTTTCGTTATAACGTCAAGTGCATTTCGCGGGACGAATATTACATGTTTGAACTGTGAATGTGCAAGTGAATATTTAGGACAATGGTAGTTGATTGTCAAATGTGTGAAGGTAAGTTTCGTTATAACGTCAAGTGTATTTCACGGGACGAATATTACATGTTTGAACTGTGAATGTGCAAGTGAATATTTAGGACAATGGTAGTTGATTTTCACAGTTAGTCGAATAATACGCATAACACGACATCAGGATGTGGTTGTGGTTTCACTTGCACATTTTAAGTTATCATGTTTGTGTCCGTGTTTGTAGTGTGTTGTACATCAATATTCATGTAGCTTAGTCTTGTTTATATTTTAACATTATTAAACGAATTGCCATGTCTCCCATTATTGATGTTCACATTGCATACTCTATTGTGATATTTGTAAACATGTGTATAGTTATGTGTTAATTTATTAAATATTTGGTGGAGTAATTTCCATATCAACATTAATTTGTGTTATGCGGGACGAATAATACTCCTAGGGTTGTGGTTTGTGTTGGGTAGATTTGGTTCATGTTTGAATTTGAATATGTCGCATTGTCTCACACAACGGCACATTCACAAAGTTGCATATGTCCGCTCGAGCGTAGGAAGTTACGCTCGAGTGAAGACCCTATTTTCATCAAGTTTTGTTAAGTGTTTTCAAGTGCATTTTTTCATTCTCATTCCTTTCTAGGCATACCTAGGCCAAGTTTAAGACACCATAATGAGGATAGAGGAGTAGGAATGCACCAAGACAAGAAAGAACTAAGTTAATGATTCCGGGTGTGTAATTTAGTACGTATTTATTCTGTATCTGTGTAGGTCACGCACCACAAGGTATTTGAATTGCCTACTCTGTCCGTTTACTTAGAGCCATTTGTTATCTGTGAGTAATAACTTAGTAAAGCTATGTTCAAGTTAAATTATTTTTTGTATATGGACTAAGATCTGTTCTATGAATGTTATGTTTTTGCACTATGAATGATTGTCCACCTTTGACAAATAATTGTGACATTAATGCTGTGATTCAAGTATGAAATATGTACCCGGACCAGAGGTTCCTTTATGGAACTGACAAGTTATCTATACCCGGCTAGAGGTTCCTATATGGAACTGACAAGTTAGTAAAGCTATGTTCAAGTTAAATTATTTTTTGTATATGGACTAAGATCTGTTCTATGAATGTTATGTTTTTGCACTATGAATGATTGTCCACCTTTGACAAATAATTGTGACATTAATGCTGTGATTCAAGTATGCAATATGTACCCGGACCAGAGGTTCCTTTATGGAACTGACAAGTTATCTATACGCGGCTGGAGGTTCCTATATGGAACTGACAAGTTATCCGTTCCCAGTCCGGAGGTTCCTTTAAGAAATGACAAGTTATTCGTACCCGGCCGGAGGTTCCTCTATGGAACTGACAAGTATGATCTATGATACTCTGTATATGATCTGTTAGCACTAACGGATAAACCATGTAAGATCAAGCATGAATTCTGATTTCTATCAATGACTCAAACAAGAATACACATGAAACTATCCTATGTACAGACTTAGTTATGAGACATCATTCATTTAACCCTTTACTTTGTTGTTATTCACTAGGCTGCCGCTCACTATTTATATTATTTATGTAGGTGATTAGGTACGTAACCAGGCTCAGAGTTGAGGATCTGGCGTCTCAATTTTTGTCATCCAACCTTTGTGCCTCCTGAGGAGGTTCTAGATTAAGTCAAGTCTAGTGGCCGCGTTGTTATGAATGTATAAGACTTTGTTTCTTTTGAACAAGTTTTTCTGTTTATATGTACATGAAGTGATGTGTAGATACTATATCTTTTGACGTCACTCGTATGTTTATAAAAGTTTAAGATTGTCTATCCCATGTATGTTCTCACAGCTCGATGAACTATGTATATTTTATGTATTTGCTTCCGCAGCCCCTATTTGTATATTATTATGTTAAGAGGCCTTTGGTAATCCAAGAATTACTAGCCGGTTACAGCGTTAAACCTATAGGGGTGGGTTTGGGTCTTGACATAGTGGTATCAAAGCACGTGTTCTACCCCACACACGAGTCCATATGAGCTTAGGATGTCCTAGTAAGAAGTAGAGGCATTCCATTTGCATGTGTAAGTATGTGTTTATTGAAAGTGAAAACCTAAATTTGATTATGATCACATGATATGGAAACAAATGATCTGAATATTGTAAAAGGACTATTTGCCTATGTTTATAATGTTCTGTTTACCTATAGCAAATGGAAAATACAAGAAGTGATGGAACAACTAAATCATCTGAGGCTTGAAAGAACCGCATGGAAGAAATGCTTGCAGCTTTAAGTGAGGCAATGACTCAACAACAACAGAGGCAACAACCCTTACCTCCTCTACCCCCACCAGTCCAAGTTGAGCCGGATGACAATGATCTTATAAATTTAACTCAGAAGTTCCTGAAAATGAAATCGCTGGCCTTTTTGGGTGGCATTGAACCGTTAAAAGCAGAAACATGGAAACTTGAAATGGAGAAACTATTTGAAGTATTCCCTTGTTTTGAGATTTAGAAAGTCCTTCTAGCTACCTACACTTTGAAAGATGAAGCCCGGAGGTGGTGGTTGCTAATCCGAAACAGTAATGAGAATATGACGTGGGCACAATTTAATGCGATCTTCTATGATAAATACTTTCCTCAGTGTTTCTGGGATTGAAAAGTTTATGAATTCCAAGAACTTAAACAAGGTAGGATGTCCGTGGCTAAGTATGCGGCCAAATTTATTGTGTTGGCTCGATTTACTCCATATATGGTGGATATTGATTACAAGAAGGCACAGAAATTTGAAGGCGGGTTGGATCTGGAAGTATTTGATCGAGTAGGCGTCTTGAAATTGCCTACCTATGTGGAAGTTTTAGATAGAGCGATAATGGCAGAAGCCACAATAGCAGCAATGAGGCAAGCCAAGGCACCAACAACAGAATGGAGAAGCAAAAGACCTAGATCCAATTTTCGGAAGGGTCTTTATTCTTTACGAACAAAAAGAAAAATACTGGAGCTCTAAGTAGCTCAAGCCAAAGTAGTGGGCCTATGTCAATTTGTTCATAATGTGGAAGGAAACACAAAGGCATGTGTCATCGTGGATCGGCGCGTGTTTCCGGTGTGGCAAAACGGTCACATAATTAAGGACTGTCCAATGAGGTTTGACAATGCAAATCATCCAACAGCAAGTTCAGCCGGATCTACTCCTGTAACGAGGCCCAATGCAAGAACTAATGCCAGGAATAACAGCGGGAATGAAACACTAAGGCAAGGGAGAGTGTTTGCTCTAGTACCCGGAGATGTACAGAATACCGAACCAGTGGTGTCAGGTATAATTTCTATCTGTGCATAGAATGCCTATGCATTGATTGATTCTGGTTCTACGCATTCATTTGTATCGCATGCTTTTTCTCGGAAGTTGGCTAGATCATTGGAACATATGAATTGCATACTATCTGTGTCTACACCATTGGAAAGTTCTATGATGTGCACTTATGTATATCCTGCATGTGATGTTTTGATTGGTGATATGACATTGTACGTTGATTTGTTGCCTTTGAGCATTGACCACTTTGATTGTATATTGGGCATGGATTGGTTATCGAAATATTGTGCCACTATTGATTGTGTGAATAAAACCGTCACGTTTAAACCACCTAGTATGCCTGAGTTTGTTTTCACTGGGAATGTGGTAGTTCCTCCACCATACTTGATTTCATTTATGAAAGCCAGAAAATTGTTGAGAAAAGTTGTTGGGGTTACTTGTGTAGTGTAATGACTGTATCTTCGTATAGTACCAACGCGGAAACTATTCCCGTGGTTTGTGAATTTCCTGATGTGTTTCCTAATGATTTACTCGGAAACCTAATTGATAGGGAAATTGAGTTTACCATTGATGTAGTACTTGTAACACAACTTATCTCTAAGACTCCGTATAGAATGTCGACTTTTGAACTGAAAGAATTAAAAGTTCAACTCCAAGAACTCTTAGACAAGAAATTCATCTGTCCGAGTACCTCACCTTAGGGAGCCCCAGTGTTGTTTGTTAAAAAGAAAGACGGATCTTTGAGACTATGTATTGACTACCGTGAGTTGAATAAAGTAACCGTGAAGAACAAATATCCATTACCTCGAATAGATGATCTGTTTGACCAACTCTAGGGAGCCCAAGTATTTTCTAAAATTGACCTTAGATCCGGGTATCACCAGTTAAAGGTCAAGACAGAAGACATAGAGAAAACTGCATTTAGAACTAGATATAGACACTACAAATTTTTGGTAATGCCATTTGGGGTAACAAATGCACTTGTGGCATTTATGGATTTAATGAATAGGATGTTCAAATAATTTCTGGATAAATTTATTGTTGTCTTTATTGATGATATATTGATTTACTCCAAAAGCAGGGAAGAATATGAGAATCATTTAAGAACTACCTTACAAATCCTGAGGGAAAATAAGTTATATGCAAAATTTTCCATATGTGAATTTTGGCTGGACATCGTAGCCTTTCTGGGCCATGTAATCAACAGGGATGGTATATCGGTAAACCCACAGAAAATTTAAGCTATTGTGGACTGGCCTAAACCGACGAATATGTCAGGAGTTAGAAGTTTTCTGGGACTTGTAGGTTATTATCGTAGAATTGTGAATGACTTTTCAAAGCTTGCTATGCCATTAACACAGTTGACACAGAAAAATGTATTGTTTGATTGGAATGATCAACAAGAGTCAGCCTTTTAAGAACTGAAAACTAGACTAGTAACTGCACCAATTTTGACCTTGCCTAACGGAACCAATGGGTTTCAGATTTACAGTGATGCTTTTTATAAAGACTTGGGGTGTGTCTTCATGCAAAATGGGAAAGTGATTGCTTATGCCTCTGGACAACCCCACCCACATGAAAAGAACTACCCAACTCATGACCTTGAATTGGCAGCTGTGATTTTTGCCTTGAAGGTTTGGCGACATTATCTGTATGGTGTGACTTGCGAGGTATATACCGACCATAAAAGTTTGAAATATTACTTTACATAGAAAGAATTAAACATGAGACAGAGAAGATGGTTAGAGTTGATCAAAGACTATGATTTACAGATTTTGTACCATCTGGGAAAGGCTAAAGCTGTGGCAGATGCCTCGAGTCGAAAGTCAATGAGAAATTTGTCATGTTTGCTCGCCGGTCAGAAAGAATTGTTATGTGATTTGAAAAAGAATGAGATTGAGATAGTGATGTGTGAACAGGGCGGGATCTTAGCTACCATTTCTGCTCAGCTTGCAATCATTGAAGAAATTAGAGAGAAACAACTGCAAGATGAATTTTTGAAAAAGATCGTGAATGAAATTGACTCAAGACCAAGGCTCGGGTTTGTATTTGAGAAGAATGTGTTGAAATTTCAGGGTCACCCTTGTGTGCCAGACTGTTTTGACTTGAGGAAACGCCTTATGACTAAAGTCTACAACTCCAAATTTGCCATGGATCTGGGAAATACAAAGATGTATCATGACTTGAAACAGAACTTCTTGTGGCTTGGAATGAAGAAAAGTATTGCTGACTTTGTGGCTAAATGCTTGCATTGCCAACAAGTTAAAGCCGAACATCAACGACCCGCAGGATTACTTCAGCCACTTTCAATACTGGAGTGAAAGTGGGAGCATGTTACTATGGATTTCATTGTTAGACTACCTCGCTCTTCTTGAGGTATGGATTCTATTTGGGTCATTGTTGATCGTTTAACTAAGTCTGCCCATTTTCTACCTGTTAAATCTTTGTATAATGTAGATAAGTTGGCTAATTTGTATGTCAATGAGATTGTAAAATTACATGGAGTTCTAGTGTCCATAGTATCTGACAGAGACCCCAAGTTTACTTCAAGATTCTGGCAGAGTTTGCAATAAGGTTTGGGGACTGAATTGAGATTAAGCAGTGTTTATCACCTATAGACAGATGGCCAATCGGAATAGACCATTCAAACATTGGAGGACTTGTTACGGATGTGTGTGTTAGACTTTCAAGGTAATTGGGAGCATTACCTTCCTCTGGCTGAATTTGTGTATAATAATAGCTATCATTCAAGTATTGGTATGGCCCCACATGAAGTTTTGTATGGTAGGAAGTACTGTTCTCCGATCTGTTGGGCCGAGGAAGGCGACATACCTTTATTGGGACCGGAACTAATACAAGAAATAATTAAAAATGTGAAATTAATTCGATACAGACTGAAAACTGCACAAAGCTGCCAGAAGACCTATGCCGATGTCCGAAGAAGAGACAGGAAATATGAAGTCGGGGATCACGTATTTATCAAAGTGACCCCAATGAAAGGCCAGACACAGTTTGGCGTGAAAGGAAAATTGGCACCAAGATATGTTGGACTCCATGAAATCCTTGAGAAGATTAATTCAGTGACGTATCAGGTAGCTTTACCACCAGTCATGGAACATATGCACAATGTATTTCATATCTCTATGCTTCGGGATTATTTGAGAGATCCACTACATGTGATTGAGCCGACTCATGTACTTCTAAAAGATGATTATACATACGAGGAGAGGCTAATGCAAATTGTGAATCGCCGAGTCAAAAGATTGAGAAATAAGAAAATTCCGTTAGTGAAGGTTGATTGGCAGGATCATGGAGGAACTTATGCAACTTGGAAGACAGAAGAAGACATGATGAGAAGATACCCTGAGTTGTTTCCTTTGAATCCGGTGTTCTTCCAGAATGAAAGTAACTTGAGTTTGGAGGACCAAACTCTTTAAGGGGGGAAAACTGTAACAATTCCGACCCATGATTAACGTTAATCCATGCTTAATTATGCCTAATAAGTAATTAAAGTGAAATTTTGCAACATATGTTGCCTTATGTGTGTTTATATCTATTTAACATAGAAAGATCTGTTCATGTTTTCATTTCTGTTTGCGAATTGAAGGCCTTATCGGCATCTGATTCAGAAATTGACTTGATATATGTGTTAATTATAATTTTTAGAAGTTTATGGTAAGTTTAATTGAAATTCGATTCAAAACGATTAAATTAGAATAATTAATGCTCAATTAAACCTAACTAATGAAATTTTGATCTAAGCATATATAAGGCATCTTTTATACCCCCACTCATTCTTTTTCTTCATTTTATATACATCTTTGAGCTCATAAACACACACAAACGAGAGAGAGAGAGAGAGAGAGAGAGAGAGAGAGAGAGAGAAAGAGAGAGAGAGTGGGAAGATTTGGTCCTAAGCTTGAGAATTTTGTGAGACTTGAGATCATTCAAAAGGAATTGCTAGAAAAGAGAAGAATTTGGAGAGAACTTGGAAAACTAAGCTTTTACACTTGAGAATTCAAGGCTTGAGGTAGAAATTCACTCCTTTAGTTGTATATTTTTAGTCTTTAATGCATGAATTCAAGAGAATTAGTTAATTAAGCCAAGAATTAAGCTTAGGAAGAAGAATTAAGAAGATAATCATACTTGCATGCAAATTCTTTTGCATTTAGAGCTTAATTTTGAGGAAGTTTCACATGCATGCATTGATCATGGCTTGATTTTGGAAGTTCATCACATTTCACATGTTTTTGCCTCACTTGATTATGTTTTGGAAGGTTAAAACTCATACCATTACATACAAGTTATATTTTCAACATTTCAAGTTTAGTTTTGTATAATTGACAAGTTTTTGAGCTTTGGTTTTGTGAAATGATTTTGAATTCACCATGGTTTTACCATTTATAAGTGTTTCCTATAGCTTCCTCAAGTTTTTGGCCTTAGAGACCGTGTTTTACAACTTTGAATCTAAGTTTTGAGCTTGGGAGCAATTTTGGAAATTCCAAAATTCTACGCTTGAGCGAAGGAATCCACGCTCAAGCGACCACTCTAAGTGCATGCACTTTTGCTCGAGCGACCAGAAGTCCGCTTGAGCATGAAATGCATGCTCCCAGAAGTTCTTATGTTTTGCAGGCTGCTCAAGCGACAAAAGTTGCGCTCGAGCGAAGGCATGCCTCTTACGCTTGAGCGAGTGTCGAGTGAGCATCGGGCGGAAAAATCAAGCAACAAGCACTTTTGCAAAAGTTTACAAACCGCTCGAGCGGCAGATCTTGCTCTTGAACGACCACTCATATTTTGCATGTCCGCTCGAGCATAGGAAGTTATGCTCGAGCGAGGACTTTGTTTTTAGCAAGTTTTTTTAAGTGTTTTCAAGTGCATTTTTCATCCTCATTTCATCCTAGGCATACCTAGGACAAGTTTAAGACACCATAATGAGAATAGAGGAGTAAGAATACACTAAGACAAGAAAGAACTGAGTTGATGATTCCGGGTGTGTAATTTAGTACGTATTTATTTTGTATCTGTGTAGGACACGCGCCACAAGATATCTGAATTGCCTACTCTGTCCGTTTACTTGGAGCCATCTGTTATCTGTGAGTAATAATTTAGTAAAGCTATGTTCAAGTTAAATTATTTTCTATATATAGAATAAAATATGTTCTATGAATGCTATGTTTTTACACTATGAATGATTGTCCACCTCTGACAAATAATTGTGACATTAATGCTGTGATTCAGGAATGCAATATTGTAGACACCCCATTTTTGACCGACCTTAAGACTCAGACGTCACCGATTGAGCACTTGGTGATGTTGCATAATGTGCTCGTTCAGAAGTTTCAGAGTTGCGGCCGTGAGCCCTGCCTCCGGACTTCCGAACCCTCTTCTATGCCTTGCCTCGGTTTGCGAACCAGGCTCGGTTTTCTCTGTTTCTTTTCCTGAGGGGAGGGAGAGGTCCAGTAGACCATCTCTCAATGTCCGTAGGCTACATTTCGTGGCCGTAGGCCATTTCGCCCATTCCGGAGTCCGGTTCCCGGTTTTTGGAGCCGTCAGGCCGTGTGCCTCGGTTCGGGACCGCCTAACCACCTCCGTTTGCTCCGTTTTTTGGCATACATCTTATTTAATCCCTTTTGAGGGACACTGGGGGGTGAGAAATCCACTTCGTGGCCGAACGCCATTTTCGGTGCTTAACAGCCCATTTTCGGGACCCCGAACTGCGTGTTTTGGCCCCGGAACTTTCATTTTGCAACGGTTTTCGTTCGTTTTTGGCAGGTACCTCTGTTTTATCACTAGAGAGGTCATTGAAGGGTGGGAGGCCAGCAATTGTTGCAGCAACCAGTTATACATCCTCCGACGCCCTCCGGCGCCCGTTTTTCGCACTTCCGGGCCAATGTTGAACCCCTTGGGCCCATTTTCTCGAACTTTGAACCACATATTTGTAATGTACACACATGAGAGGACCCTAAAATTTCATGGCCGGCCGTCAGCCAACCTTTGTGCCTCCCGAGGAGGTTCTGGATTAAGTCAAGTCTAGTGGCAGTGTTGTTATTAATGTATAAGACTTTGTTTCTTTTGCTCCATGAACAAGTTTTTCTATTTATATCTACATGAAGTGACATATAGATACTATATCTTTTGACGTCACTCGTATGTTTATAAAAATTTAAGATTATCTGTCCCATGTATGTTCTCACAGCTTGATGGACTATGTATATTTGATGTATTTGCTTCCGCAGCCCCTATTTATATATTATTATGTTAAGAGGCCTTTGATAATCCAAGGATTACTGGCCGGTTACGACGCTAAACCTATAGGGGTGGGTTTGGGTCGTGACAATTAGAAATGTGGACAAGGATATATGTGACAGGTATTTGGCCGTGCGTGCCCCTCATGCCCTTAAAGCCAGATATATTCAATTTGTAATCCACTTAGATAACCATTGGACACTAATGGTTTATGACATTGAGGAGGGATTTTGAATGCATTACAACTCAATGAAACCAAGAAGTGGGAGGGAAGACAAACATTACTGGGAAGCATGATTGTTGGTTAGTAAACGTGAATTAGTTAATTGCACTGATCTTTGTATTTTATATTTGACAACAAAACTAATTACTTGGTAATATAAATTTGACAATAATGTATAAGGGATACTTTGAGGATTACATAAGGTGGAGACTGAAGGTTGGTGCAGTTGAAATGCAAGATTTGGTAAAGGAACTTTTAGTGGTTGATTATTGTCCGCAACAAAAAGCAGACTTATAAGTGTGAATTATGTTTGTTTGCAATGTATGTTATTGATGTTTCCATACATTGCACGTGTCACGTCCCAAATTTTAATTACTCGGAGACATTACCAAAGCCTTTAGATTAGGTCCATTTTTTTTTTTAAACATCCATTACCCTTGAGTAATAGAAATACAAGGATACATGTTCTCTTTCTCTCTCTCAATGAATATTACAATGACAGCAATACATGCCAATCTCTTACTGTGAAGCTACAAATAAATAAAATACAAATACAAGATCCATTACATCTACAATGAAATTACATATGAAAGACACATGGACTTCTTAACTCTTTAATCACAGAATCCACACATTCTTCCTGTAAAAAGATTAAAAACAACAGGGGTGAGCACTAATGCCTAGTAGAAATCTCATAGTTCTCAATCAATAACCAACACACATATAGAAATGATCATGCATGCAGGGTGATACCATACAGTAGGGTGACATTTGTATAATTTAAAAATATCTTAAGTAAGTGTCTATTTCTCAAAAACTATTTAAACACTTTTAAGAAAACCTTCAGCCATTAAAATCATCCCTTAACTTTAGAAAACTATAGATCCTTGTGAAACAAACATATTTAAGAAACAACATCATTTACAAATTATTAACCAATTTCCAAAATATTTCTTATTTAATTTCCATTTTTAATATTCCTCTTTGTCTTTCATTCTTCCTTTCTACTCATTATATTTATTTAGAACTCCATAAATTCAAATTCAAGTTCCCTAATTTATTTACAGAACAACACTCATAATTTACCTTTATTGCCATAACTACTTCATTAAGTTTACCATCACCAATCCATATTCCTCTTACCCATTTTTGGTTTCCATTCTTTACAAATAATGTCTATGCACATTTCCCCTTTAAACCAAATTACACATCAATATGCAATTTCACAAATTTATCACAAGTCACAAATAACATCATCAACTCAACATACTTCTCAACACATATCTCAACACAATCCACCTTTTGCCGACTTACTACGGCGGGACAGCGGGCACCCAATTCATAACACTTTCCACATTTCGCCGGCTACTATACGGCGGGAAGTGAACTCCCAAAAACCATTTTCTCAAAAGCCATTTTCTTCTAAAAAAATCATATTTTTCCAAAAACTATTTTTCAACTTTTTAAAACTATCCTCCACATTTGTCGGCTACTATACGGCGGGATGTGGGCACCCAAAACATTTTTGAAAATCATCTGTTTTTTCACTTTTGCCGGCTACAATACGGCAGGACTGTGTGGACACCCAAAAATCATTTTTCCACTTTCGCCGGCTACTATACGGCGGGACTGTGTGGACACTCAAAAACATTTTCCCATATTCGTCCAGCGATAAGCCTAGACAGGGCAATTGGGCACCTTTAATCCAAAATCACCCCCACATTTGCCAGCTACTATACGGCGGGATGTGGGCCCCCAAAAACCTTTTTTCAACTCCCCGCGCGGGTACCAACACAACACCACCCAACACACACTCAACACAACCCAACACAACTTAACTCAAACTCAACACAACCCAACACAACTTAACTCAAACTCAATACACCCAACACAACTCAACTCAACACAATTCAACATGATTCAAACACAATTCATCATAATTCAACACAATTCAATTCAACATTATTCAACACAACTTAATTCAACATAAGTCAACACAACATAATTCAACAACACTATTTGCAATTCAACATACTTCAAGATAAATTCTTGAATCCCACTTCAACATTCCATAACCAAGTTTATGTCATCCATATCATTAACACATCTTTTTCTCCAAATTTCATTTCATATTATAGCATGATCTACAATGCCCATAACAAAGGTTCATTGGCTAATTTTTTACATAATTTTCAAACACTTCCAAAATTCAATTAAACTTGTATATATATAATTCAATACCTCAATTTCATGATTCTACTTTTAATTTGGGCAAAATCATTAATTATCATCATGAATCAACCTAGGATTTTCAAGAAAAATCAAAACATTCAAGAGAAATTCAAATTTCTCAAACCACTACTTTTTATTCCAATTTTCCCATTGATAATACACTTAAGGTTCATAATCCATAATCTTAACCCAACAATTGAACCCCAGCACTTCAAACCCTAAACCCTCAAATTTTGTGATATAACATTGTATGCTCAAAAATGTAGATTTTGCATTTATATAATCAAAATACCACAAATTTATCTATTAATGTAAGTATTGAAGAAGAACTAGGACCCCTATCTCAAGAATCGAGCAAAAAAGCAAAGCTTTAAGAAAAATCCTTCGCAAATCCAAATTCCAATCGGTAGAAAAGTAAGATCTTCAAGCCTCTTCACTTTCTTGTAAGGGATCTTACCAAAATCTTAGAAGAATGAAGAGTATTTGGGGTAAAAAACCTAGGGTTTTCGGACCTAGGGTGAGAGGAGATGAAAATGTGAAGAATGATCTAGAAAAGTGCCTTTAAACTTGCTAAATTCGCGCAGTTCGCTCGAGCGTTGCTTTTCTCGCTCGAGCGTACCTGCTTCTAACACAGATTCCAAAACTTCAAACAGGTATAACTTTCTCATCCGGACTCCGTTCTAGGTCGTTCTTGTATCCAAATTGAAGCCTCGGAAACAAGCTTTCCAATGGTTCTAGACTCACATCCAAATTCAAAGTGTGGAAAAAAAAAAGGCAAAAGAGTGATGGCTATTCGTAGAAAAAATTATCCGAATTAAATTCTTGGTTCACTCCTACTTTATTATTATGTTACCACTTCAATCAATACCCCAAAATAAAATAATGAGGTTCCAAATACACTAAGAAAAATGTCAAGGGCAATCTCACTTTCCATGCTTGAGCGTTGCTTTCCACGCTTGAGCGCGCAGACCAACAAAGCCGTCCGCTCGAGCGACCACTTCTACGCTCGATCGGGAATTCACAACTCTCAGAATTTTAGATAGACTGCAAAAATGCTGGGAGCCTCTCAAGTTTGCTCGAGCGTCAACTCCCCCGCTCGAGTGGAGGGAAAAATTCTAGATCGTTACAGCACGTAGTTCGTTTTAACGTAGTTACTAATGTCTTAAATATTTATAACATGGTTGATTGTGGAATTATAGTATGCTTCATTATGAAGTAACTTGTGCATCACCTTGATGTGGACAAGTCAATGAGAGGGAAGAGCTGCAAAATGATGCGAGCTGGTATGGTGAAGTCATTTATGAACAACCCAAAAATGTCATTTGTCGCTGCCAATTGACAATTGGAACAATCTTCCAATGGTGCCAAATGAGTGCATCATTGTTTTTTTTAGGTCTAAATTCACAGTTAATTAGTTTTTGAATGGTATAGTACGTTTGACGTTAAACAAATTTTGGATGTTTTGGATGTTTCGGGTAGCATTGTCAATATAGATTGAGGATTTGTACATTTTTTTGGGGAATATGTTATGACGGTTCATTCATAATTTTTTGTATGCACTTGTTTTTTATAATATGGCGGTATGTATCATTTAGTAATGTCAGTAGGAATGTTGGGTGACTAAATGTGAATGTGGTTGTCTAAATGTGAATATAAATGTAAATGTGATTATGAATGTGAAGGTGAATGTGAATGTCAGAAGGAATCTTGGTTGTCCATCTCTAATACCCAGACTGTGAATGTGAATGTATGGGAGTGTTTGGTACTTGTCACAGGGAGTTGGAAAATGCAACTAACAAGATTGAGGATTGATCATATAATGTTTGTCATCTAGTTTACTTAAATTGTTGCTTTTGACATTCACGTTACGTGTCAATGGTGGATTGTTCTAACAAAATTTGACTTCCCATGTATACTTTAAAGATTATGAAGGTGAATGTATTAGAGTGTTTATTACTTGTCACAGGATGTTGAGGGTGGTGGGATTTGTTAGGTAGATTTGGTTCATTTTTCATTTATCAAATGTCACGTTGTCTTTAAATGGGTCACATTTTCAAATTTTCATTTACTCAGTATATATGCTGTCACATTAACGTTGGGGGCGTGTCACACATCAATCCTTGCACCTCACATTCTTGTTTATGTTGTCGTATTTTTCAATAAATCAACATGTGTACTGTTATTGTATATGTTGTCATATCAGGATTAACAGTGTTGGTATGTGCCAATTTGCGTTTCGCCTTATATTGTATGGTGTCACATTCATGTTCATAGTATGTTATTTGCTTCAAATTACAATTCAAACAATTTGCAAGACTAGAAGTTTGAATATTTTTTTTAATACTTTGTAAACAATGTTGTTTTTTGAATTCCGAACGATTTGATTCGATTTAAAATCTATTCCCATTGTCGAAGGATGTGCTGTAAATTCAAATGGTAGGTGTGCTTTGTCAATTTAATCTTTCAAGAATGTTCTGTAAATTAAGATTGATGAACTAGTTGCAAGATAACCTATGTCACACCGACATAATAACACCAACGTGACCTGGCTTCAAAAACTATGGATTCTCGCATACAAAGCCAGTGTGCAACGCACTACCCAAACGTGTTTTGCTGGTTTCAAACATACAGTTGCATGAACAATAACATAAACATGTAAAGCTAATATATGAATGAAAGCGGTGTGAAGAAAAAAACCAGCTGAATGATCACTTATAAATAATTTGTTGACTTATTAAAATTTGTCATCATTTTGTTTCGCTACATTTTACTACGATAATATGATGTTTCTATTCAAAAGTGATTATAAAACTTTGCGCTAAGTGTTTATTACTAAATTGGTTCTTTACATGTCTTTCGGTTATGGCTGCCCATACGGCCACATCAATCGCACCTGATCTGACTTAGTTTCTCTCCCCGAGATGGTATCCGATTCTTCTTCGGTCGCCCTGGAGAACATTTAATTGCCAGTAGATATATGATGAAGTCATCTTCCGAGAAGGACGGTTTGTCAACTGTTGGTATTGACTGAATGTATCTGGAATAAGCTGCTTTGTACTGATCAACGTGAAAAATTGTTCAACACATCTACTAAAATCCCTTCCACTATTCTGTATTGCAACCACTGCATGTGCACGTGGGAATCCATTTAATTGCCACTGGAAACATGAACATAAACGCTTGCCAATGTCTACCAATATAGCGACCCCGGTCTTTTCTCTTTAAATTATTGTATCCGGACTTAGGTTCCGTGGATTCTGTCATTACTTATTGGTTGTTGTTGTCCTCGTATATGTCTTCATTTGCCCGACTAGCAATCCATTTGCAACCATTGGAGTACGCCTCCCTAACACGACTTTCCATTTTTGGACAAGGTAAGCGATTCCAATTAGTAGCCAATAATTTACGCTCAGCCCTCATTGTCATTATCTAATTTCTGATTGTATTAACTAACCTAGTGATTGGGTAATTACGGGCATAAAGTATCCATTTATTGAACGATTCTGCAGCGTCAGAGGTCATCTCCTTATACCGTTTGCTCCTGTTGACATTTTAGAAACATCATGAAAATGTTATTACATATTGGGTATTTTCAATGTTATCACATGTAAGTATCGTACAATCCTGAAATATGC
Source organism: Camellia sinensis (assembly GCF_004153795.1). NCBI lineage: Eukaryota > Viridiplantae > Streptophyta > Magnoliopsida > Ericales > Theaceae > Camellia > Camellia sinensis. The sequence goes on from NW_021028192.1 coordinate 234,156, forward strand.
ATTGACTCAATGGTTTGGTGGCATATCTTCCAAAAAATTATTTATTCCAGATCGTCCTGATCCTTTTAGCTTGGCCAAATGGTGCTGAAACGAAGCTTCGGTTGGAATGTATGCACATTCACGTAACTTGGCCATTAAACCAAAACAGACACGGTTGTTAACCCACCGTAATTTGCCCCTCAAATTTGCTTGGAGATGTTACAAACAGTAGGCATGATGTGCAGATGGGAATACAGTAGGCAAGGATTCGAGAAACCCAGCATTTCGATCAGATATGAAAGTTAATGTTCGAGCACTATTGACAACATTTGTCAGGTGCTCTAAAAACCAAGTCCAATTTGCAGTCGTTTCGGAGTCAACAATAGCGAAAACCAATGGGAATAAACCTGGGAGATGTGACAAGTTTTATGTTAGATGTGTAATATTTTTAATAATGTTTACATTCACATTAACAATTGTTCACAATTTAAACCGCACCATAGACAATGTTATGAAAATAACATTAAATTGGAAACACATTTTCCATGGGGGATCCCTTACTGCTATAGTGGACTAATAATAAAATGTTTAGTCGCTATGTGATGTGTTACTATATGGAATATTGAAGTAATCATCATAAGACACGTACCTTTGTTGCCATCCTTCCCCGTCACTGCAAGCAAATTGCCTGCAGGCAAAAAAGTGCCATTAACAAACAATAATGGGCGGATATGGTTGAATCTGTCAATGCAAGATTTGAATGATATGAAGAATCGCTTAAATCGGCCGGTTGACTGCTCGAAATCCAAGTTCACAGAAATCCTAGGATTGTACTGCATAACTGCATCCGCGTACCACCTAAGTTGATCGAATGAAACATGATAGTCAGCATGCACTTTTCCTCTTGCCTTCTTCACACCTAACCAAGTTATGTGGTAACTAACAGTTAGTTCGTACTCCTTTTCTAGGTCAAACACGAGTGGAACGTGTAAGGGGCTTGTCACTTACCCGATCACCAAAAATACTGCAAACCAATTCAGAGTTGAGTCTACTATTCTTCCCAGTGCGAACAACAACACCACAATTATGCAAGTTGTTCAACCTCTTCAAGTAAAAGTACCCATTGCATGTTTGAACCCTTCTATGTATCAGCCAGGTACACCGTTCTTGCTCTCGCAACGTGTACACAGCCCTGACCCGCACTGAACTGTTTTTCACGAATTTGAAATCAAACCCACACTCAACAACATATTTGGATAGAACCAAATGGAATGCGGCAACACCCCCTTTGAAACATTGGCCTACGTGACTAACACCATGTGACCAATCAACTGTCATCAACGTTTTCTCACTATGGCGACGATAATTGGGCAACAAATCTACGTCCGTTTCGGCACCTGAAAATTGTTCAATGTTAGGATCCATTTGACTTGCGGAGATAGTCCCACCATATTGCTTACCTCGAATCAAATCAGCCACCTCATTTTGCGAGTCAACCGCAACGTTGATATGGGTAACGCCAAAGGATCTTGCAAGGGAAAACATGTTTTCCATGTCCACATTAGTACTCATCATGAATTGGTTCTCGTGACAAGGTAGTTTGTAAGATATGAAAATCAATGATGGTGTCACATCCCCCCACCTGTCACATAAATTTTCAACCAATTGTGTGAATGTCAATCCATTAACGCCTTTGACAGCAACAGTGGATGAACCGAAGTGCACAATAGCATGATGTCCATATCCTGTGCAACAAAATAAATGAAACATTAACCGTGTTACTACATTCGGCCAAAAATCAAAAAAACAAGGCATGTAAGATATGTGATATATAATCAAATGTGAGCGCAGTAACGTCAACATCATACTACAAGGTTCAACCCACATTCAATTACAATCCATCATAATAAATTTTACAGCTAAATAATATAAATCTAAATTGAATAATATATAATGAAAAGTAAGAGTAACAATCACATACATTCCAATACTTTCCATGAACAAGCAACATTGTCACATTCAATTGGAAAAATTAGAAACCCAATAAGTTTGCGAAATGTAATGTGACACATATGTCCACACTAAATACAACAATGGGACAACACAAATTAATATCATAAATAATGCCAAAACCATGATCATATCTATGTGTACAGGAAATTGAAAGCCAAAACTATGTATACGAAATTGAATGTTACCATAGATCATATCCATGTGTATGTGAGTTACATTCACATACATTTCAATACTTTTCACGAACAAGCAACATTGTCACATTCAAATGGAAAAAATAGAAACCCAATAAGTTTGCGAAACGTAATGTGGCACATATGTCCACAATAAATACAACAATTGCACAACACAAATTAAGTACAAACGAACGTAACACACACCAAAAAATGACAACATTGCAGATGTGGTTTAACATTACAACTTAAATGTAATGTCCTTTGAGGCTAATGGAAGTGTACCAATGTATGGCTGTACCATTTTGCACAACCCAGCAACATTTTTACATTAAAATAAAACTTAATAACCGAACGTAATATACTTTTACGAAACGTAATGTGACATGTATGTAAACAATGAATACAATAACGTTACCACACAAGTTCAAAGACAAATACAACTGAACGTAACACAAAGAAGATATAACAACATTGTAGATACGTGATTACCATTACAACCTAAATGTAACTTCAATGGAGGCTAATGAAAGTGTGCCAATGGATGGCTATACTAGATTGTGAAATCCATATCATATAAGATGACATTGAAAACAAAACAATCGGCAAACACACAATAACACTCACCAATTGAAGAAGCAAACAATTTTATCACCTTCTCTCAAACACTTTGAGTCCAGATCGGCAAGATCAAACAACAAAACCATCCAAACCAATAACATTTTCAAAATCTACCAGCCTCCGCGATCATGGCACAATTCACGGCAACAGACGAAGCCTACACAATAAACTTTTCTAAAAGTCTTCAAACCTTAATAGGGCAAATAACTTATAATATGGAAACATATATAAAGGGTATAATAGTATACTAATACCATTTAATCACAATTTATTAGATCTTGTGGAACACTTTCTAATTTAAATAGAATTTAAAATTCTATAAAAAATTACACAAAACTTTATATTAAATAAATCTCTCTAATAAGACTTACAAATAATTTTTAACTAACGCCAAGTTTGGGAAGACTAAATAAGTGCACTTTTTGACTTTTTATGAAATATGGGTTGGGTTTGGGTTGGGTTTGAAGTGATGTGTTAGAGAGGTGATGTGACTTAAATAAGATGATGTGATTTAAATAAGATAGTGACTTTTTGACTTTTTAAATTTTTTAAGAGTTGTCAAACTTGACCTAACCATAAAAGAGTGGACTTTTGTCAAAAACAAATGAGAACGCTTAGAATCCGCAAATTCAGTGCCTTTTAGTACACCACCAAATAATTTGACCTACCTAATTTAAAAATATTTATTTAATTAATATTTGAAGTTACCACACAAGTTCAAAGACAAATACAACTGAACGTAACACAGAGAAGACATAACAATATTGTAGATACATGATTACCATTACAACCTAAATGTAACTTCAATGGAGGCTAATGAAAGTGTGCCAATGGATGGCTATACTAGATTGTGAAATCCATATCATATAAGATGACATTGAAAACAAAACAATCGGCAAACACACAGCAACACTCACCAATTGAAGAAGCAAACAATTTTATCACCTTCTCTCAAGCACTTTGAGTCCAGATCAGCAAGATCAAACAACAAAACCATCCAAACCAATAACATTTTCAAAATCTACCAGCCTCCGCGATCATGGCACAATTCACAGCAACAGACGAAGCCTACACAATAAACTTTTCTAAAAGTCTCCAAACCTTAATAGGGCAAATAACTTATAATATGGAAACATATATAAAGGGTATAATAGTATACTAATACCATTTAATCACAATTTATTGGATCTTGTGAAACACTTTCTAATTTAAATAGAATTTAAAATTTTATAAAAAATTACACAAAACTTTATATTAAATAAATCTCTCTAATAAGACTTACAAATAATTTTTAACTAACCATAAAAGAGTGGACTTTTGTCAAAAACAAATGAGAACACTTAGAATCCGCAAATTCAGTGCCTTTTAGTACACCACCAAATAATTTGACCTACCTAATTTAAAAATATTTATTTAATTAATATTTGAAATTAATTAATGGTAAAGTCATGGATAGAGGGATAGAGTCATGGATAGAGTAGAGTGGGTTTTTATATTTTAGAGTTGTGAATTATGTCGGTTATTTTTCTCCATGTAAATCAAATTTTTGTTTTTTGATTAATAGAGATTTCCGTTGAACTAAAGTTAGCAGCACTTAGATGGAGATCGATTGGAAGTCTTCCGGTTAGAGTAGGTCTTTCTCTTCATGCTTTTTTTTTAATTTTATTAACACAAGAAAAAAATGCCTAACATAAATTTTTTTTTTTTAATTAGAAGAATACGTAACATGTTGAAAGAGTCCTTTGTGATTTTTTTTTTTAACAGTACAAAAGTATGTGCGGTGAGAATATCAAAGTACCTGTGTACTCTAAACCCAATATAATTAGTTGATGACTAAATTTAGGATTGGTTTGGGATGTCTTAAAAAAGTGCATTTTTTTACTTATTAGTGGGTTTGGGTTGGGTTTGGGTTGGGTTTGATGTGATGTGTTAGAGAGGTGATGTGATTTAAATAAGATGATGTGACTTAAATAAGATAGTGACTTTTTGACTTTTTGACTTATTTAGTACATGCCAAACTAGCCCTTAATCAGAATACGCAGTAACAGGTCCCGACTTAGGGCAAGTTTGGGATCTTTCAAAAAAGATAAAAAGACAAAAAGTTACTTAAAAAGTTAAAAAGTTAACACTATTCATCAAAAGTCAAAAATTACGGCTGCACAACTCCCAATTCAAATTTTTCACTACAAATCAATTTTTACAATTTTTTATTACACATTTTCCAATAAAAAGTCAAAAAGTTAACCCAAACATCCATATTTGTTTTCCTCAATTTTTTAATCTAAAAAGACAAAAAGTACACTTATTTAAGACACCCCTAACAATCCCTAAATAAAAATGTTGTTTGGTTCATTGAGTCTTAAAATTCTAATTCGATTTTCATAAATGTCTTATTTAAAAAATTATAAAAATACACCTAGCATATTATCATTGATTTTTTTATTTTAATATTTTAATGAATTTTTTTTATGCTTGTTCTTAATGCATTAAAGTGTTATTATGAGGGATAATAATCACATGTGTTGGGACTTTTCAAGGAATTCATATGTGTTGTATTTCAAAAAAAAAAAATTTATGCTTGTTCTTAATGCATTAAAGTGTTATTATGAGAATAAGACTTGGGGGTTGTGAGAAATTAATAAATGCTAAGGTTTTTTTTTTTTAAATCAAAAAATCAAGAAATTTAGATTGAGAGATTGGAACTCCCACAAGACTTGGGGTTAAAAACCTTAATATATAGTATAGATGTGTTAGACTTTTCAAGAAAATTTTTTTATGCATGTTCTTAATGCATTAAAGTGTTATTATGAGGGATAATAATCACATGTGTTGGGACTTTTTAAAGAATTTATGTATGTTGGATTTCAAAATTTTTTTTTTATACTTGTTCTTAATGCATTAAAGTGTTATTATGAGGATAAGACTTGGGGGTTGTGAAAAGTTAATAAATACTAAAATTTTTTTGTTAAAATTAAAAAATTAAAAAATTTAGATTGAGAGATTGAAACTCCCACAAAATTTGAGGTTAAATTTTTTTTTTTACTTAATATATATAGTATAGATTCGAACCTGGTTACATTTGGAAAGCTAAAAGTCTCTCTCAATCGCACCAGACAAGTCTCGATCTGAGTTTTGAACCAAATCTCAGAAAATTACAAAACCCAATTCGATGGAACAAAGTTCAGCCTCACCTCATGTACTTATCTTCCCCTTACCAGTCCAAGGGCCCATCAAATGCATGCTCAAGCTAGCCGAGCTTCTCTGCCTCGCCCCCGATCTCCACGTCACCTTCCTCAACACCGACCACAACCACCGCCGTCTTCTCCTCTACACGGACATCCAATCCCGCTTCGCAACCTTCCCTCAATTCCGCTTCGAAACCATCTCCGATGGCCTCCCCGAAGACCACCCGAGATCTGGAGACGGATTCATGGACTTGTTTGATTCTTTGGAGACTGTAACAAAACCACTTTTTAAGGAGATGTTGAGTTCTGGGATAGGGAGGCCGGTGACTTGTATTATTGCAGATGGGGTTTTGAATTTCAGCTTTGAAATTGCTGAAGAAGTTGGAATTCCTCTGATGTATTTTGATACTATTAGTCCTTGCGGTCTTTGGACTTACTTCTGCGTCCGGAAACTCATTGATGCTGGCGAGCTTCCTTTCCAAGGTGGGTTATAGAGTTTTTCACTTTTAAACTGTTTGGTCACTGAGAAAAAGAGATTTCAAAAATTCTATACAATATCTACCTGGTGCCTACTTAAATAATATTGTATAAAATTTTTGATAATTTTTTTCGAGTCCTAATATTGCTCCTGAGAAAATGATGGGAGTGTTCTTGCACTGTTTTAACTTTCATACATAAATTCTTTCTAAAAAATGTAAAATTTCTAACTCAACTTGAGTGATAATACACGTTGATAATTATAGGAAGAGAAATGTTAGGAATTTTGAAAATCTGTCGGTTTCTACAAAAATGGAAGTGGGCAACCCCCAATTTGAGCATATCTCCCTATACTGACTGATTTTCTTGATTGATTTTTTATTTTATTTTATTTTTCACAATTTTTGTTCGCATAGGTGATGATTTGGATGCACCAATTAAGTGTGTTCCAGGCATGGAGGGCTTTCTTCGCCGCCGTGACCTACCAAACTTCTGTCGTGTCGGAGATCTGAATGACCCTGTCACCAAAATCATTATGAAGGAAGTTCAACAAGTTCCACGAGCCCGTGGACTCATACTCAACACGTTCGAAGAGGTAGACGAACCTGTACTCTCTCACATGCGATCTCTCTGCCCAAAACTCTATCCCATCGGCCCACTCCACACCCACCTCAAAATGAAATTGGCAACCGAACCAACACCACCAGGACCACAACAGGCCTCCTCAAGCGGTCTATGGCAGGAAGATAGATGCTGCTTGAAGTGGCTCGACGCGCAGCCACCCAAATCCGTGATCTACGTTAGCATCGGAAGCCTCGCCATGATGACAAGTGACCAAGTGATGGAGTTTTGGCACGGTTTGGTAAATAGCGGGCATCGATTCTTGTGGGTCAGACGGCCTAATTCGATACCCGGTGGCGACTGGGAGGGTCAGATTCCGAAGGAGGTCTTGGAGGCTACGGCGGAGAGAGGGTGGTTAGTGAGTTGGGCACCGCAGGAGGAGGTGTTGGCTCACCCAGCTATTGGTGGATTTTTGACTCACAGTGGGTGGAACTCGACTTTAGAGAGTATGGTGGAGGGTGTGCCAATGGTTTGTTGGCCTTACTTTGTGGACCAACAAGTGAATAGTAGGTTTGTAAGTGAGGTATGGAAGCTTGGGATCGACATGAAAGATACTTGTGATCGAGCGGTGATCGAGAAGATGATCAAGGATGTTATGGATCTGAGGAGGGATGAGTTTGTGGTATCGGCAGATCGAATAGCGAAATTGGCTAGAGAGAGTGTTAGTGAAGGGGGGTCGTCGTCCTGTAATTTGGAGCGTTTGATCGAGGACATAAGATTGATGAAGATGTGAACATGACTCATTCTTAATCTTGTTTGCAAATTGAAGTGTAGTTTTGAAAATAAAAGGTTGTGAGGTCAAAGGATCGAATGTTTGATTCTAGTTCAGTCTTCGTAAACCTGGTTTCCAATTATGGAACATGTGATAGAACTGTGCTTTGCTTTGAGAATTGAGAGTTCTAGTAATCTTTTAGATTTTTATGAAAAGTTGTATAAAATAAAAGGAATATTTTTTTTAAAGTAACTTTGTGATTTTTTTTGCTAAAATTTTGAGTTACCAAAACATGTCTATAAATATTTCAAATAACGATGCCAAAATCGTTATTGTTACCACAAAAAATAGAGGTGTACAAAAAAATAAGTAGAATTGATAAATCGAACTAATCGGGTCTTCTTTTTATTAATTTTGATTCTAATTTTAAAAATGATAGAATCATTCAAATCGGTTCGGTTCTCGATTTTAATGTTTTGGTTATGTTCCGATTCAAGTTGAACCAGGGCATATTTGTTTATTATTATTTTTTTAACATTTTGATATGTAACATTTAAAATATAAAAAGTCTTTCAACACTAACTTTCATTATGAAATTGGTTATGGTTAATGTGTGTATTAATATAAAATATATATTATACTTGTTATTATATAAAAATTTTAGAATTGTAAAATCGAATCGAACCAAATTGGTTTCTATGGTTCAATTTTGATCCGATTCCACAATTTAAAAGTTTAATTACTACTCTAATTTTTTTGAAACCATAAAATTTTTAAAACTATAAAATCAAATCGAACTAAATTAGTTTCTATGGTTCAATTTTGATCTGTTTCCACAATTTAAAAGTTCAATTACTACTCTAATTTTTCTAAAGCCGATTCCTACAGTTCGGGTCCTAATTCACTTTAAAACGAGACCAAGCCAATGTACACTCCTTAACAAAAAAAAATGTCTTTTTCAGCAACCGTGTCAATAAATGACAAAAATATGGGATATGGAATTGTCCAATGATCCATGCAGCTATTGTTTGGCAAAATATGAAAGTCAAATATTTAGGGCGTCACGTTTTCAGTTTATATTTATAAAAATTTTATAAATTAATTTTTGTTTATTTTTTATTTATTTTTAAAAAAAATATAAATTACAAACGCGTTTGATTTAGACAAAATGTTTAAAAAAATTTAAAAATATAAAAAATAGTAAGAAATGGCAAGTGGTGGCAGGTGGTGATGAGTGGTGGCGGAGGAAGACGATGGTGGAAAATGATGACGGGGGGCAGTGGCGGAAGACAGCGGTGGAAAATAGTGGCAGGTGGTAGGTGATGGTGGCAAAAAACGGTGGTGGAAAGTGGTGGAAGTGGTGGGGGGGGGGGTGGTGGTGGCGGAAGACGGTGGTGGAAAATGGTGACTGATGGTGGAAAATGGTGACGGATGGTGGCTAGTGTTGGGTGGTAAAAAAAACTGAAAATTCAAAACGGAAACACATTTTTTGTGTTTTAATTTTTTGGCCAAATTTATAAACTGAGACCACTGATTTATAAATAAATAATTTTACCAAACAAGTTTTTATTTGAGTTTTTTAAATTTTTGTAAATACAAACAAAAAACTAAAAACGTAAGTGTTATCAAACGACACCCAAGTAATCTATTTCAAGTCGGCATCGTGGCTAGTTGTCGATTCATCACGTGGTGGGTGGTGGTGGCGGAAGACGGTGGTGGAAAATGGTGACGGGTGGTGGCTAGTGTCGGGTGGTAAAAAAAAAAAAACTCAAAACTCAAAACGTAAACTCATTTTTGAGTTTATATTTTTTGGCCAAATTTATAAACTGAAACCATTGATTTATAAATCAAAAATTTACCAAACAAGTTTTTATTTGGGTTTTTTAAATTTTTATAAATATAAACAGAAAACTGAAAATGTAAAGTGTTACCAAACGGCACCTTAGAATTCATGTCAATGATGTGATTGCGACACTTTTGTTGTATACTTACTAATCAAACAACATTTTATTTTTTGCAAAAAAAGAAAAAAAAAACAATAACAAAAAAAGTTTATTTTTGCATTTAATATAACAAACAATGTTTTATGGTTAATGTGATGGGTAAAATTGTAGCACTTGGCAGTGGTGGTGCTTCGGTGAGGACATAACTGCTTGAGACCCGAAAATACACTCACAAAAAGATAAAGAAGTTGTTGGGGAGTTGCTTGGGAACTCTCCAATACCTAAGTCAACAAAACAGTCGACAAAGGGGCAAAAATGTGAGAGTTTTATGAAGTATATGAAGTATATTTAATTGTGTGTGTAGGAGAGGGTTCAAGAAAGGAGTTGGAAAATTCGTCGAGGCTTAGAGCCATTCAGCCCGTTTGACGGCGATAAATCCAAGCCTACCAACCTTGGACTTGCGATGAATTCGGGCCCACTAATCTTGGGCTATTGGGCCTAAATAATTTAGTGGGCTTAAATTAGCTCCTCTTACAGTGTGTAACTTAGCCTTTGTTAAATTTTTTTATTTATATTCTGGTCCCACTAATTGTAGGCCTCCTCCCACTCTTCATGTCAACCCCTTTTCTTTAGGCATTGCTCACCAGATTGGTGCAATTATCAAGGAGTTAGACCATCTCCAACGCTTCATCAAACTTGGTATCAGATTTAAATTTTAGTGAAAAAGTTACTTTTTGGTGCTCCAATGGTTTCAGCAAACAAGTATCAAAATGAGAATTCAACAAATAATTCATCAAAATGAGAGCAGGTTGCTCCTTTCACCAATGCACTGTGTATAGCCGCTAAAGCAGAAATTTGTCAAGATTTTAGACATGGTGGTCGACCCCCTGGTTGACCAACCGTCTCCAATGCTTCATCAAACTTGGTATCAGATTTAAATTTTAGTGAAAAAGTCACTTTTTGGTGCTCCAATGGTTTCAGCAAACAAGTATCAAAATGAGAATTCAACAAATAATTCATCAAAATGAGAGCAGGTTGCTCCTTTCACCAATGCACTGTGCATAGCCGCTAAAGCTGAAATTTGTCAAGATTTTAGACATGGTGGTCGACCCCCTGGTTGACCAACCGGTCGACTAGCTCATGCAAATGGTTCAAAAATTGGTAAGTTCAAACAGTTCAAAAAAAAAAAAAAAAATTGCCTTACCGGTCGACCAACCGGTCGACCCACGGGATGATTCTTTTTTTGATGCACCATTGAAGCAACTGATATCAGATTGAAAAAAATGAGCAATTTTTTACTCAAATTTGGTGAAAAAAATACTAAACCGTTGGAGATGCTCTTAGTTGGGCCATTATTTTAAAAACACGCATTTTGACTAAGTCTGACTCTTGTGAGCGCGCATCCTGTGTGCCATGGTCCTGATCGTCTAGACCCTTAATTCCTGGGCTCAGAGACCTCTGGTCTTGCGTTTCTAATATTCTGAATCTAGATTTCTAGTCTTGCTTTATGGTTTAATTTGCCTTTCCATAGTTAAGGAATAATGAGTTGATTTGAACAGAAAATATCTTGTCTGTGCCACCTCTACAAAGATAGTTGTAATTAGCAAGCGTAGTGGGTTTTCTCCATCTCTGACCTGTTTCTTAACTCCAAAAGATCTCAAATGCTAATGTTTTGTTTAGTTTATTCAAATAGATTGGTTATTCCATGAAATTGTTTATTTTTAAGTTTAAATTATTAGTATTCACGAATTTTATTTCAATGATCCAAACACTACTAGTGTACATTGAACGTTCCGTAATGAATTGACACGACACACATAAGCACATAAGGAGCATTCTATTACATTGAAAACAAAATAAACAGAGTTAATCATATATTTAATCTCCAAAATAAGAGTTTTGTGATATTTTGATTCCTAATGTTGAAATTGTATTAATTTAGTTTTTAATGTGTAAAATGTGTTTCAATTTGGTCTCTCAATCTAACTCACTCAGTAGATGCCATTAAAATTATGAATAAATGTGAAAAATTACTTTAAAAAATAATATATTTAGTTAAAAAAATATTTGACATGTGTCATTAATGTGAAAATTTACTTTAAGAAATATACACTTTTAGTCCATAAAAAATATTATTTGTGTCAATTTGATCTTCAAAATTACATATTATTTGTGTTAATTGTTTGTCTTGGCATATTTTATCAACATATGGTTTTTATTATTCACCAAAAACACATGGTTTTTATAGTATTAATTTAATCAACTAGACAATTGGTCGTTTAATATAGCTTTTATGGAGATTGCGACCTTTGAATTGCTTATGCAGTTGGAGAAGCAGCATAGAACTGACGTAGACTTCAACTGATGACTTTACATTTATTTCATTTTGTAGATGTAGAGAATCGAAGAATATTTTATAGAAGTTGTTAATGAAAATCCAATTATTAATGAGTGTCTTAGTAAACTTATTAACAATTTTAAAATAATTAAACAAATCTGAATAATAAAGTAAAAAATTCAAAATCAAAATAGAAATATAGCTTGTATGGAGATTGCAACCTTTGAATAGGGCTCCAACCAGGTCCTACTTTGAGGGCATGTAAGAAAGGCCTGCGCCTTAGGCTCCCAAATTTTGGCTTTTAAAATATATATTAAAAAAAAAAGCCCAAATACTATAGGCCTAATTGAACATTGAAAAAGAAAAAGAAAAAGAAACATAGTTCACAGATTGAATGTAACGCCCTCAAAATAATAACATTAAACCCATCAATAAAGACATGCATTTATATGTAAAAGTTCCACATTCTTCCATTTAACAGAGTTTCATTACAAAAGTATTACATGTTAACGACAAAAGCAAATGCCCTAAAGGCTTACAGCTTTCCAAGTTAACACTTGGTTACAACAAAAGAATACTAACTCGTTTACACATTAAGCCCTTGGCTTGAATTTACATGTAATACATCAAAAATAAGACAACAAAAGTGTGTCCGCCTCTAGCCTCCCAAGCTACGTCCTTGGAGGTGGCATGCTACCTGTACCTGAAAATGATATTCCCATATAGGGTGAGCCACAGCCCAGTAGAAACATACTAAACCAAATATGAACAATGACTAAAAGATTAGCAATTGATAGATGGCCAACACTGATACATCCACATAAATCACATTTTATGTCATACGACTTATGAGTCCAAGTTACCTTTCATTTTCCCTTTTTCAACAGATAAGCATATTAGCTCTATCATCATCTCAACAGATATGTATAACAACAATATCCCACATTCACAGATAAGCATATAAGCTATATCCACACTTCACAAAGATAAGCATATAAGCTCGCTGCCCTCAGGGTATGGATAGCTCAGCATTCTCAATGGTGGTAAGGCCGGCTTGACTTCTGGATCAGGCAAGAGGGGTAAGGCTCTCTTGCCCCGTTCGAGATCGAGAACATGGCCTGGCACATTCGCGCGAGAGTGAGAAACTGTTGAGGGAGAGAGTTTGATAGGTGGTATTCCGGGACTGGCGTTATGGTACCCGAAGACTGAAGCTAGGGGCGTCTTGCCATTCTGGTGCTGGCGACATTCATCATTGTGAGGCATTTGACGATACTTGGCATCAGCGCTATAGACCAAGCCAGTGTGGTGGTGATGGGATATTGGAATTGAGGCCCGTAAAGTCCACCGTACGCCCGCTTACCGGTTGTGCTTGCGGATTGCGTTGTCGCACCCAAAGGAGGCCGCGCTTGGTGCTTGGGTAAAGCATTTACTGGCTGCGTGACAAGATTAGGTACGGGCAGAAGCTCCTTTTGCGCCTATCACGCTCCTTATGGTTTTTCTGACACCAACATCGCGCGGAGCACCATTCATTAACACTAGAAAACTCCCTAAGTCACCATTGGATCTTGGCTTGGCACGCCATGGACGCCCGGGCATGGGCAAACTGCCGCCGCCTACTGTGTCTTGAGCATGTGTTACTGGCCGTGTTGCCATTGAGCCATAGGCTGATTGGGGCTTACTTCTCCTTGGTTTGATTTTGCGCTCCGGCGGGAAATAACTCACCACCAGTTTGATTCCGTTTGGCCGCCGGTGCAAAGTTAGAACTCATCACAACTGTAGTGAGTTGAGATTCTGAAGAGTGGTAAGAATCTCTGCTGAGTATTTTGAATCCTTGAATGCTTCAAGCAAAAGTGGTTGATCTGGAGCCGTGGTTCTGTTCCACTCAACCACCATTAGAGGATCCTTGTGGTGAACTTCATCTTTCTCCTGCCATCCTTGTAGAGTGTGTGGATTCAGATCTCGTTGAGACCATTAACCAATCGCGCTCCCGCAGCAGAGTCGCCAAAATGTAGGAGAGGTTCAAGAAAGGAGGTTGGAAATTCGAAAATCTTTCGGAAGATCCTTGAAGAAACAATTCGAATCTCTTTAGAATATGATGAGAGGCTTAGATCTTTCAATAATCTCAACTTTAGAAAGCACGACAACAAAGGAGATATGGAGATAAGAGATTGGTGAAGAAGAAGGCAAAATGGCTAGAGAATAGAATAATGGCAAGGCTCTCCCATGGATCTCCCACTTTCACTCTCAAGGTTAATAATGGAGAAGGAAATTAGTTCTTTCCAAGAGTAAAAATCTCCAAAATCCATCCTTGTAAAGCTATGGGTGGGTGCTAATTTATAGGCACCTCATGATGTAGGATGGAGCCCATGTGCAAGGCACACGGGGGATATTTCTCTCTAACCACTTGTCCGAGGAGGTGACCTCTCGGGAGGTGACTTCTCCGAGGATGAGAAAACCCGAAGAGGAGATCCAATCCCTCGGCGAACCCTTCTTTCTTAGCCACACCTAACCAATGATCCCAATCATCCCAAAGGGTCAGGGGTAGTCCCAGAGGACGTCCTGCCGCAAAATATTGCCGAGTCTCCTATGGACCCCCGGGGTCGTGCCACCTCGACCCGGGTATAGGCTAGTTTAACCGAAGAGTGAATTTTTCTCCACTCACCGTCCTCAGGATCGGGTCCTTTGTTCGGACTCCATTACGCCCATAGTTCTGGTACGTAGATCCCGGAAAGCTCCGAGCCCGCAAGTGTTCTGGGACTCATTAACGGAGCGACTTCTAGATTGTGTCTGAATCCGTTCGAAGCCAAATGTTTCGAACCTCTAGGTTCGTGGACCGAACCTTCGAGTCCGAGTGCCTCGGATCTCTTAGGCTTGCTTAAATACCCTTTCGAGTCCGGCCCGAGTAAAGTCTCTAGGTCGTGGATCTGAACCCTTTCGAGTCCGGGCTTGAGTAAGTCTCTAGGTTCGTGGATTCGAACCCTTTCGAGGCTTAGAGCCATTCAGCGCCCGTTTGACGGCGACAATCCAAGCCTACCAACTTGTGACTTGCGATGAATTCGGGCCCACTAATCTTGGGCTATTGGGCCTAAATAATTTAGTGGGCTTAAATTAGCTCCTCTTACAGTGTGTAACTTAGCCTTTTGTTAAATTTTTTTTTTATATTCTGGTCCCACTAATTGTAGGCCTCTCCCACTCTTCATGTCAACCCCTTTTCTTTAGGCATCTCACCAGATTGGTGCAATATCAAGGAGTTAGACCATCTCCAATGCTTCATCAAACTTGGTATCAGATTTAAATTTTAGTGAAAAAGTCACTTTTTGGTGCTCCAATGGTTTCAGCAAACAAGATCAAAATGAGAATTCAACAAATAATTCATCAAAATGAGAGCAGGTTGCTCCTTTCACCAAGCACTGTGCATAGCCGCTAAAGCTGAAATTTGTCAAGATTTTAGACATGGTGGTCGACCCCTGGTTGACCAACCGGTCGACTAGCTCATGCAAATGGTTCAAAAATTGGTAAGTTCAAACAGTTCAAAAAAAAAAAAAAAAATTGCCTTACCGGTCGACCAACCGGGTCGACCCACGGGATGATTCTTTTTTTTGATGCACCATTGAAGCAACTGATATCAGATTGAAAAAAATGAGCAATTTTTACTCAAATTTGGTGAAAAAAATACTAAACCGTTGGAGATGCTCTTAGTTG
The DNA here is from genome assembly GCF_004153795.1 of Camellia sinensis. Lineage (NCBI taxonomy): Eukaryota > Viridiplantae > Streptophyta > Magnoliopsida > Ericales > Theaceae > Camellia > Camellia sinensis. The sequence continues at coordinate 249,920 of NW_021028192.1, forward strand.
GGCCATTATTTTAAAAAACACGCATTTTGACTAAGTCTGACTCTTGTGAGCGCGCATCCTGTCCATGGTCCTGATCGTCTAGACCCTTAATTCCTGGGCTCAGAGACCTCTGGTCTTGCGTTTCTAATATTCTGAATCTAGATTTCTAGTCTTGCTTTATGGTTTAATTTGCCTTTCCATAGTTAAGGAATAATGAGTTGATTTGAACAGAAAATATCTTGTCGTGCCACCTCACAAAAAGATAGTTTGTAATTAGCAAGCGTAGTGGGTTTCTCCATCTCTGACCTGTCTTAACTCCAAAAAGATCTCGAATGCTAATGTTTTGTTTAGTTTTATTCAAATAGATTGTTATTCCATGAAATTGTTTATTTTTAAGTTTAAATATCAGTATTCACGAATTTTATTTCAAATGATCCAAACACTACTAGTGTACATTGAACGTTCCGAATGAATTGACACGACACACATAAGCACATAAGGAGCCATTCTATTACATTGAAAACAAAATAAACAGAGTTAATCATATATTTATCTCCAAAATAAGAGTTTTGTGATATTTTGATTCCTAATGTTGAAATTGTGATTAATTTAGTTTTTAATGTTGTAAAATGTGTTTCAATTTGGTCTCTCAATCTAACTCGCTCAGTAGATGCCATTAAAATTATGAATAAATGTGAAAATTACTTAAAAAATAATATATTTAGTTAAAAAAATATTTGACATGTGTCATTAATGTGAAAATTTACTTTAAGAAATATACACTTTTAGTCCATAAAAAATATTATTTGTGTCAATTTGATCTTCAAAATTACATATTATTGTGTTAATTGTTTGTCTTGGCATATTTTATCAACATATGGTTTTTATTATTCACCAAAAACACATGGTTTTTATAGTAATTAATTTAATCAAGCTAGACAATTGGTCGTTTTAATATAGCTTTTATGGAGATTGCGACCTTTGAATTGCTTAGCAGTTGGAGAAGCAGCATAGAACTGACGTAGACTTCAACTGATGACTTACATTTATTTCATTTTGTAGATGTAGAGAATTCGAAGAATATTTATAGAAGTTTGTTAATGAAAAATCCAATTATTAATGAGTGTCTTAGTAAACTTATTAACAATTTTAAAATAATTAAACAAATCTGAATAATAAAGTAAAAAATTCAAAATCAAAATAGAAATATAGCTTGTATGGAGATTGCAACCTTTGAATAGGGCTCCAACCAGGTCCTACTTTGAGGGCATGTAAGAAAGGCCTGCGCCTTAGCTCCCAAATTTTGGCTTTAAAATATATATAAAAAAAAAAAAGCCCAAATACTATAGGCCTAAATTGTTGAACATTGAAAAAGAAAAAGAAAAAGAAACATAGTTCACAGATTGAATGTAACGCCCTCAAAATAATAACATTAAACCCATCAATAAAGACATGCATTTATATGTAAAGTCCACATTCTTCATTAACAGAGTTTCATTACAAAAGTATTACATGTTAACGACAAAAGCAAATGCCCTAAAGGCTTACAGCTTTCCAAGTTACACTTGGTTACAACAAAAGAATACTAACTCGTTTACACATTAAGCCTTGGCTTGAATTTACATGTAATACATCAAAATAAGACAACAAAAGTGTGTCCGCCTCTAGCCTCGCCAAGCTACGTCCTTGGAGGTGGCATGTTACTGTACCTGAAAATGAATTCCCATATAGGGTTGAGCCACAGCCCAGTAGAAATACACTAAACCCAAATATGAACAATGACTAAAAGATTAGCAGTTGATAGATGGTCAACAGGATACTTTCTCTTATCAACACTTTACAGTTTCATTTACAATTCATTTTCCAGTTCCTTCAATTCTCATTTTTATAACCATGGCTCAGAAACCTGGCAACAACTCATATGAGACAGTAACTCATATCAAAACACTTCCCATTTCACATTAGATAAGCATACTAGCTATATCACACAAACAACAATAAGCGATACAAGCTATATCATCACTTCCACAGATTATGCATATGAGACTATCACACTTCCAATGACAAGCATATGAGCTCTGTCAATACATCACTAGATAAGCATATGACTCTATCTATGGAGCCATCCCCTATCTCCTCCCAACACATCCGGTTTAGAGGTCCATCCCCTATCTTCCCCTAAACCGTGGAGTACATCCCCTATCTCCTCCAATACACACAATGCATATAAACAACAATTATACACATCATCACACAATACATAAATTTAATGTATTCTTTCAATCGTCAATCTCAATGACACGTTCCAGTGATTAGTTACAGTTTGCCTAATCATCATGCATTGTCTACAACAATCACGACTATTCTCTACGATAGCCCAAAGCAGTTATTTTTTATACAGAAAATAAATGCAACAAATGGATATAAAATCAACATTTCAATTCGATGAGCGATAAATAATTCAACTACACTTTTTCCCCATACATTCCCAATCTCAACAATTCCATTTAAAGTCCGGAACATACAGGACTTCGTTCAAGGGGGGCTTCTTCCTCATTCCAGAAAATTTTCCATGCTCAATGACATTGGCATTCACTGAAGAGGCATTTCCTCATTTCTTACAATTAATTATTCCAATTAATCAAACAATGTAATTAGGTCGTTATCCATAATTACCATTTCAACCCTTAGGTCCCATTTTCATCAATGATTCAACATTTATTCCATTTCTCTATGCCAAACATGCATCTAGGTTTATTATGAATAAAACCCCAACTTTTGTAAAATAACACAAAAGCCCCAAACTTTCACAAAATTACCAAACCAACCCCAACATCTCAAAATACTAAAATTTAAGGACAAAATCCATAGAGAGGAGTAGGATATCCCTACCTCAAAGTTTGAGCTCCAAAGGAGATGAAGACCAAAATCAAAATGCTCCAAAGACCAAGATTCTCGGATGAAAATGACGCCCTCGACGATCAACACGACTTTTACAAAGGCCGAAGGTGAGGAACTCACCCTAGCTAGATCAAAATCTAGAGAGAAGGCAAGATTTTAGAGAGAGGAGCTCTCAAAATGGCTTTTAGAAAAAGTAGGAGAGAGAAAGAAAAGCAAAAAGTGATTTGAAATCACCCAGCGGATAACTCATATACGCATGACCCGCTCGAGCGGAGAACATGACGCTCGAGCGCTAAGAACAAAAATCTGGACAAGCTCGAGCGCAATAAGGCCCGCTCGAGCGCCAAGACACAGGAATAAAGCACTTCCGCTCGAGCGCGAAAACCAGTCCGCTCGAGCGTGGATTTCCCCCTCCCAGAACTCATACTCTGGAAGTACTACCCGCTCAAGCGCCCACCGACCCGCTCGAGCTCCACCGCTCGAGCGCAAAAATCACATCTGCAGAAGTTTTGCAGAGACACGAAATACTGGATGGGTGTATTCCCCGCTCGAGCGCAAGAAGACCCGTTCGAGCGGACAGGCAAAAATTTGGGCAACTAGTTTTGGTTTCTAAACTCAACCAACCCATAACAAACCTGCCCAACATATCCTATTACTCAAATACAAAGTAAGAAAGGATGTAAACATGATAATGATCAGCTACCAACATCCACGGACATATGTCCGGACCACTGTACAACAAGGGTAAACCCGGGATCGCTATATTGAATGTGTTAGCTTTGTTATCCATTGAAAAGGATATAATTGTTAAATTTGATTATGCAAGATTCATTAGTGATTTTGCAGCTAAAAATGTGAGAAATGTAATGTTTATGTGATAGTTGGGTCAATTGTAAACTGGATATTGCTAAATTATAAAGTAACAAGGCTAGATTTATTTTATTTTATTTATTTTATTTTTTTTGAGTATTTGTAACGATTGCTTCCTATCTTAATATATGAAAGTAAATTTTGTTTATAATTTTAATGATTATATGTGCAAGTAAATTTTTTTATAATTACAAATAAATAAAAAAGTTATTGTAACTTATCGTTTTATTCATGAACTCTTTTTTTCAATGTAAGAGGGGCTCCATTTCTAAAGTTCGCCTTGGGCCCCCCTTAATCTTAGGGCTGGCCCTGGCTATAACTCGGGCAGGTTCGGTCGAGTTGGAAGGTTATCCAAATACACTTCAAATTGTGTTGAGATTTGTCCTGACCAGTCCAAGCCTGAATTGTAACCCAAAGTTGTCTGTTCAAACCCGACCTGAGTTAAACCCAAATTCTATATGAATTTCAAAATTTTTTTTGCTGCAGAATTATTAAAATTAAACTTTATTTGCATTTTTTGTATTATAGAAAATCATTAATAACATCAAAACAAATAATTTATATAATATAAGAAAGATGTCGTTATAGTAGTCTTTGCAATTGATGAGTGAGAATAAAAAATAGAAAAAATTGGTGATAAATCCAATTTAGAGAGTGTCTAAGGCATTAGATTTAGTGAATATTTTTTATTAGTGAGAGGTTCACCTTTTGTGAAATAGTTTGGTGAGAAATCCTTTTATTGGTTTTAAAGGACAATTTGTTTCCAATTTTACCTGACTTTTTTTTATTTGTTGACTTTCGTTAACTATCTGTTCAAATTTTTTTCTATTTGCTCAAAAAAAATTCTATTTGTTCATTTTTTTTAATTTTATCTGTTCAATTTTATATCTATCTATTCAAAATTTTTGACTATCTGATCAATTTTTTCTCTGAAATTCTACCTATCTGTTCAATTTTTTGCCTAAATTTTATCAATCTGTTCATTTTTTTTTTCTATATGTTGAAAATTTGTGTTAACTTTTTTGTTTATCTGTTCCAATCATTATTATCAACATCAATTTTTTTTCCAAATCTGTCTCGTATATACACACACTCACAAATATACATGCATACACTTGCAGATATATATATACACCAACACCTATCTATTGCAATCCAAACCAAACCTTGTCTGTTCTAAACCCTATTATCATTATGATTATCATCATCATCATCATCATCATCAACAACAACAACTAAACCCTAAACAACAAGAACTATAAAAAAAAAAATCCTCAAATTTGATGTTCCTTTGTCAAAGTAGACCAACAATGTGCATGACTTCTCCATTTTCAACTCTTTTTTTCTCAATTTAGATCTCTACAAAAAAAAAAAAAAGAAAGAAAAAGTAGTAATTCAAATCAAATTACACATTGACAATAACTATAAATTTAGAGATAATATCACTCAGATCTAGCAAAACATACACGGCGAACATAATGATCAGCTATAGATAACATCTATGTGTAACGGCCCTAAAATACATGGCAAAATTACCTTTATTTTATTATGAATTAATATGATTTAATTTGGAAGTATTTGCCTGAATTGGGAAAATACCTGTTGGGGCTACGACTTCGGAACTGAAATCGACGGCCGAAATGGGTTTAGAAATAGGAATAGAGTACATAGATATGTTAATTGGAATTTTTAGAATCATCTGGGAAGTTTAATTAAAGATTGATTTTGTCTTATTCGTAAAGTCATATTTGGCTCTCATTATTGAAGTAAGATATGTGGCTATAGATATATAAGTGATACAAGCCTTACATGAGCTCATTTGGGGTGCAACCAAAAATATGAGAAAGAGAGAAAAAGAGAAAGAATTCTAGAAGAGAGAGAGAGCCCTAGAGAGCTCAAAGAGAAAAGGGAAAGTGTAGGAATCAAGGAAGAAACTCACAAATTGGCTTGGATTTGTCAAGATTATGCAAGATCAAGTGTCCATGAAGGCTCTACGTAAGATTTTATCTCCTAAACCTTGAAGATTAAGTGTAAAAAGGTGTGTTTTATAGACTATATATGATCACATGCATGTATTGTGTTTTATAAGTCAAAAAGATGTATAATCTTTGCATACATAGCATCAATTCATGAAGTAATTGGTAGCAACTTGTTTTTCATGCAGAGCTCTTGAGTTTTGCCAAGAATTTCCATGGAAATTGAGCTTGGAAGAGCCCTCAAATGCATATTATCAAGCTTTTGTTCCTTTTTAAGTACAAATTGAGTTTTGTTTTGCATATATGAGTTGTATTTGAAGTTAGACATACTAAATTTGACATGTTTTTAAGGGGTTTTGGGCTTTAATTTGTATTAATTGAAGTTGGATTTGAAATGGGCGAAGTTCAAGGCAAAAACATATTTTCGGACTTGTGTTACACCCAAACCGCTCGTGCGGGCTAGGCCACTGCTCGAGCAGCCAGACCTCTTTTGGCTCAAATTGTACACTATTTCACTATGGCTCGTGCGGCTAAGGCCATCGCACGTGCGACCAAGACCACCGCACGTGCGGCCTAACTTTTCCGTTTTCTGACTTCCAGGCCCTTATTTACATGGATTTTGTGTGTCATATACATCCATATGCATTGCATGAGCATAAAAGAAATTAAAGAAAGAATAGAAACGCTTTATCAGATATGTAACGAATGAACCGATTGAACGAATTAAATGAAATGCGTTTTGTTGTGCTTGGTTATATTTCTACAGGTTGAACCGTTAAGGTGGATCATTCGACCAAGCACTGTGAGTAACAATGTTGTAGAGTTATATTTGAGCTATATTTCTTTCTGACTGTCATTGTTAACGACTGCTTCGATATGATTTATTGAGTAAATGAACTCATGCAATATGTTCACGTGGCCCTTACCTGGGGGAAACAATACCGAGGTCTATGTTCATGTGGCCCTCACCTGGGAGTAACAATACCATAATCTATGTTCACATGGCCCTTACCCGGGGGTAATAATACCGTGGTATATGTTAATGTGTTTTTTACCCCGGGGTAAAACACCGTGGTATATGTTTACGTGGCCTTCACCCGGGGGTAATAATATCGCGGCCTATATCCATGTGACTCTCGCCTGGGGGTAATAATACCATGGCTTGATGTATACAAGATATTAATTTATATGATTGTCTGTACCAACTATGTTCTTAAGACTGTTACACGTACATGTGGACCCTTATGACTGCTATGCTTTTATTTAACTAACATGATATTACTATGTGAATGGACTTGCTACAGTAACTGATTGATTTTAATGTCTTCATTCATAAATCTTTACGCATTTGTTATTCACTGGGTTTTAGCTCACTGTTTTGTATGTATATGTATAGGTGAGTGTTCTTGAGAACAAGTCTAGAAGGGGTTTTTAACCGAGCTACCGTTTTGAAGCCTACTGAGTTGTTTTGGGTGCCTCCGAGTTGAGGCTAGGCCTGGAAGGCTGCTGTTAAGCTTTTGATCATGGTGTACACTTTCGACACGTGAGTATGTCTTGTATACAATATTATGTTATAAGTTATGTATTGTTTTGTGGGTAAATTAACGTTTATATGTGTACATGTTGGTTCATATAGATGCACAACTCATTAAACCATTGTTATTTTTATATATTGCTTCCGCTAGCCTCGATTAATTTTTTATTGTTCAGGAAGGCCTTTAGTAATCTCAGATTACTGGGCGGTTACGATGCCAAACTTTTAGGGATAGGTTTGGGTCGTGACACCATGTCTTGAATTTTAGCAAAAATAAGCTATGGCCATTAGATCATTCACAGATTAAGCACCAATTCATTATATACACAAATATAATGATAGATAATTGCAAACCCTAGCAAGGTGAATAAGTTGAACTCACCAATTTTGGTAGACTAGTGGAGAGCTCGATCAGCAGAGATTTGAGAAAAAAGAAGATTAAGAGTAATTTGAAAAAAGTATTTTGCCCTAGGTCTCTGGACCATTGTTCTCTGGGCTTGAATTTTGTCGGAAAAAAAAGACCATTTCCATTTTACATCTTGAAAAAGCATATGACTTACACATCAACTCCTCACAATAGAGATACACATTAAAGCAAAGAACAAGAACAAATTTATTGTGTTTTTTTAAAAAAATGAAAAATCACAAAAAAAAAACTCTAAGAGATATTTTTTCTAGAGAGAGAAAGTGTCATTTATAGAGAGAAATTAGAGTCAATGAGGATGTTGGTGCCCTTTGTCAAGTAGGAATTGATGTCGGTCTTTTACGATATCAGATCTGATATTTCTTGCGCCGTCGTCGTCATCAGTGACACACCTCCTCCATCTCTGAAAACCTCTAATCTACGCATAGTCGGTGTATATATACGCAGCTCTGGTATCGTGAAGATTTGAGGAGTAATCAAAGACGAGGAAGATGAAGTAAGCGACAGAGGAACGAGGTGGTGATGACTGTGTTGGTCGCCAGTGATGGATGGATAGGCGATGGCACGAAGAGAGCGAAAAGAGAAATTTTGCTTCCGTCGCCGTGACAACAATATGCAAATGAGAGAGAGGCGGTGGTGGTGGCAGAGTCGTGGTGGTTGAACTCGGGAGGTGGCGATGGAGCGATGTAGTGGAAGTGAAAATGAGGGAGAGCGAAAGAGACTCTTGAGAGAGAGAGAGAGAGAGAGAGAGAGAGAGAGAGAGACGCTAGTGAGAGTGACTAGGGTTTTGAGCTGGAAACAAAGTATATACATGGTGGGTAGTTTGGTCATTATGCAAAAGCATGTCCTTATGGACAAAGTAATTCTGAGCGCGGATCTTTGAGCAATAAAAATTCAAAATTGGACTTTTGGACTGAGTGCCCTAAAAAATATAAGATTTTGTATTACTTGTATATATAATATATATTCAATAAAATTTAATAATCTAAATTACATTAATACCATGTAATGGTTAATAATTTATATGTATATTTAATATTTTTATATATCTATATATGTATCGAGTTATTTATTATCTTTGTCCAAGTCCACCAAAATTTAATTCGGATTTCTGAATTTTTATCCAAGCCCGTATCGAATTTAAAAATATCTTGTCCAAGTCTAAATTTTTTTTGGACTAGGCTCGGATTGAGCCCACCCTAGTTGCATTCCTACCTTTAAATTGCTTAAGCCATTGGAGATGCAGAATAGAACTGAGGTAGACTTCAACTGATGACTTTACATTTATTTCATTTTGTAGATGTAGAGGATGGAAGAATAATTTATAGAAGTTGTTAATGAAAATCCAATTGTTAATGAGTGTCTTAGGAAAATTATTAACAATCTTAAAATAATTAAAAAATCTGAATAATAAAATAAAAAATTCAAAATCAAAATTGAACTTTTGATTGATGAGGTAAAGTTGACAATGGTGTGAGCATCAATTCTTAAGCTTGCCATATCCACAAATTACACACCCTCCAGTGCATTTTTATTATTTCACCAATTCTTTTATTTAATTTGATTTTAAATTTGAGTAAAAAATTAATTTAATATGAATTATCCTTTTTTTTAATCAATTTTCATTAAAATTTTTATAATTTTTTTCTCTTATCTCAAAATTTTCTTTTATCAATTTTATAAACAAATTTTAAATACTTTTTTATCAAATTTAAATTTGATAAAAAGAAAAAGAGATTAGAAATACTCGTATGGGTTAGAATTCGGAATTATGGGTCATAATTAGGACTACTAAGAGCAGACAACTGTTTCTTAACCCACCTCGATTATTTATATACAAGTGGTACTATATGTCATGTACCAATTAATATACATATTAGTATACTAATTAGTGTTATATCATTATAATTGACCCTATCTATTATACTAATTGTAAATATTCAAAACTTTCAAAATTATGACACATCATCTGTTAGTATATTAGTTAGTACATTAATTGGTGCATATATCATTATTCTTTATATATCTATCAAAAATCGGTGGTGCTACATGTATCAATTAGTGTATACACTAGTGTACCAACTAATATTATGATATTAGTAATGACCATATTTGTTATACAAATTACAAATATCAACTAGTGTTATGATATTAGTAATGACCATAATTATTATACAAGTTACAAATACTCAAAACCATACAAATGATGCCACATCATCTATTAGTACATTAATCGGTACATATAACATTATTTATCGAAAATTGATATTTACACAAAAGTTTTAATTTATGAATTTATATTCCATTAAGTCTTAATTAAGATTTTTTAGACTTTCAAATCTCATTAAATTTGTAATAGTCAGAATTGACCTTCAAATAATGATGGTTCATCATTTATGATTAGTTATAAAGGAATATGATGATTTGACATTTATTTTAATTTTCAAAATTTTAAAATATCAACTTTCAAATTGAATTTTTTTTTTAAAAAAAAAAGTGTGAAAAAAAACTAAATATTTTTTTTGAAAAAATCAATTATTTTTTTGTGCAAAACTGAAAATTTTGTGTCTATAAAGGAGCATGATGATGAAACATTGATGTGTAAAACTGAAAAAAAAAACTTTTAAAAATCAAAAAAATTGATAATGTTTTCAATTTTAACACTAAAAAAAACTGATAATGTTTTCGTTTTTATCAGATAGTTGAATCAAACCGATAAGTAGAAAGGTAAAAGCGTCATGTTTTGTTTTTTTTCTATCAATTAGTGAAATAATTATCAGGAACATTACTATGCAAAATTGATAATATTCTTAGTTTTAAAAATTAAAAAAAAAATTGATAATATTATCAATTTTACAAAATATGACTTATTGGTTCAAAGTTTTTTACATAAGACCTAAACTATCATAACATTTATAAATACAACTTTTAAATAATTAAGTTTTTATTTTTATTTATTTATTAACTAAATATTACATGACAATAGTTTTAAGAAAGCAAAAATATATCAAAATATATATATATATATATAATACATACACCTAACTTTTCAAGCCATTCACGGGTTTATTTTATTCTGTTAGGAGTTATCATTCAATTCATTGGTCTGAGAAAGTGCAAATCCTCGAAAGGCACTCATTGCGGAACAATTGTAAATTTCATTTATTTATTTTTTATTTTTTTATTTTTAAACTTTACTGATTCACAACCTCATAATCTTCCTATTGTTGTCTTTTTCCTCACTTTGTTAACTTATTGCAGGTCACCCACCTATGGCGCATAAATTACAAAAATTCACAGAATTGTAAACTTCTTTATTTTAGTAATTCACAATCTGATAATCTTTCTAATTTGTTTTTAATTTTTTTTAATTATTTCTTTTAAAAAATGTGGATTATTTGGTTTTTTTTTTAAACTGATTTTTTGTTTTTTTTATTTTTAAAACGGAGGCTAGATTTATGGTTCCCAGTTCTCTCTTTTTGAATTTCTTTTTATTTTTTATTCTTTTATGGATTATTTACCAATAAATCTTACTTTACAAACTGTTATACCAAATAGTCCCATTTTTATTCTATTATACCAAATAGTCCTGCTAGTGGGTTGATTTGGTCCTTTTTGTTTTTTTTTTTTTCCATTTTTTTAAACTGTGTGGACGAGAGTGCCCTTGGTTTAATGTGGGATTGTGTTTGCTGGATCAGTTCCTTTTTTGGAAGCATTGCTCATTCTATCACTGTGTGTGTGCATGTAACAGTGGCTGCTGTGTGTGTGTATCTTTGTGTGTGTGTGTGTATCATTGTGTGTGTGTGTTGTGTGTGTATGTGTATCATTGTGCTGTTGTGTGTGTTTGTGTATCATCGTACCCCAGCCTTTTCATCACCGAGTAAATCGCATCCAACTGTGCATCAAACATAGCGTAGTCCAGAGTATTCGATGTGAACCCGAAAAACGGGTATGGGCAGACCATGAAGGGCGTGTTTGTTTGGCGATGGAATTCAAGGATTGGGGCAAATATGACCCGGTCGAAAACCCGCCTGAAACGACCCGAACTGGGTGGCTCCGAGATTGATAATATACCTAGTGAATTAGGTGTGGAGACCTGAATGCTGGATATTTCGGCAAGATTGACGGCGACGTGGAGAGATTTCATGGCGGGGAGGAGGTGGGCGATGACGGTTTTGTCGGTGGTGGCAATGACTTCGTTCCCGACGGCGATGCTGTGGATTTTGGCGGTGGGGTAGAAAGGAGGATGTTGTTAGCCACACAGGACACGACGGCAGAGAGTTTGGAGACGGCGGGGATGTCGGAGTTGGCGACGGTGACGGTGACGTAGATGTCGAAGTTGGCGAAGGGGCGGAGGATGTCGGGGTTGGCATCGAAGATCTTCACTGTGTCAATGGTGGTTTGGTCTTTGATGAATGTGTGTGTGTCTGCCTGTGTGAACCCCCAAACACACCAACCCAGCCCAAAACAAAAAACCCCTTACAGCGCGTTGTGTGTGCTGTGTGTATGTATTAGTGTGTGTGTGTGTGTGAGTGTGTGTGTTGAAGCCATCAGTGTGTGTGTGTGCGTGTATCAGTGTGTGTGTGTTATGCGCTGGGTGTGTCTTAGAAGGAGAAGAGAGAGCTGGGTTTGGTATGTGCTCTGTGTGTGTGTTTGTGTGTGTTGTGTGTATGGTTTGTATGAGTGTGGCTGTTGGGTGTGTGTGTTAATGGTGTTTTGTGTGCATGGTGTCTTGTGTCTGCTAGAGAGAGAAGATATGTATATGGCTGGGTCTCTATTTGTGAGAGAGAGAATGCTAAGAGAGATGAGTGGTGTCTAAATGGGGGTAATTACGTCTCTCAGAATTTTCCAGGATTAAACGGTTTACTAGAATAAAAATGGGACCAATTGGTTCATAAGTTTACATTTTGAGATTTATTGGTAAATCTCCCTTTTTTTATTATGATGAGGGAGTTCCCTTTCTCTCAAATTCTTTATTATTTTATTTAGGAGTTATTTGGGATGACCTAAATAAGTGTGCTTTTTGTCTTTTTACGAAAAGATGTACAAAAAAATAGAGAGGTGACGTGATGAAAAAAAGATAAAAAGATAAAAGGATGAATTATTTTGATGTTGTCAAACTTAGCCTTAGAATACCACCAGACCTATCTCACTCTCGAACTTTATCTTTTTTAGATTTATTTTATTATTTTATGTATTGTTCTTTAATTGTGCTTAGACGTACAATTTTTTAAAAGTCTTCAAATTGTACGATTATATGTAGAATAAATGTTGTTAAATGTCACTAATTTTTCGCTTACTGCATGACGGTGTTAAATATTGTTAAGCTCTTGCGTTTTATTTTATTTAGTTTATTTAAATATTTTTACATCATTCAATTGGGATCCATTTTTACCCGTGTAATAAATATTTTTTTGGGACATTTAAACAAAAGTTATAATTTATAAACTTATATTCTATTAAGTTTTAATTAAGATTTTTTAGAGTTTTAAGTCTCATTAAATTTTTAAAAGCTGAATTATCTTTCAAATAATGATTGTTTATCATTTATTATTATCTATAAAAGAATATGATGATTTGATATTTATTTTGATTTTTAAAACTTTAAAATATCAACTTTTAAATTGAAAAAACTAAAAAAAAAATTATGTGAAAAAAAAACGACAAATATTTTTTTTTTGAAAAAATTGAATTATATTTTTGTACAAAATTGAAAATTTTGTGTCTATAAAGGAGCATGATGATGAATATTGACGTGTAAAATTGCGACAAATATTTTTTTTTTGAAAAAATTGAATTATATTTTTGTACAAAATTGAAAATTTTGTGTCTATAAAGGAGCATGATGATGGAATATTGACGTGTAAAATTACAAAAAAAAAAAATTAAAAATGAAAAAACTTATAATGTTGTCTTTTTTAAAACTGAAAAAAACTAATAGGTGTCGTTTGGTAACACTTACATTTTCTATTTTCTATTTATATTTACAAAAATTAAAAAAGTTTAAATAAAAACTTGTTTGGTAAAATTTTTGATTTATAAATCAGTGATCCCAGTTTATAAATTTGGCCAAAAAATGAAAACATAAAAAATGTGTTTCCATTTTGAGTTTTGAGTTTTTTTTTTTTTACCACCCAATACTAGCCACCACCCGCCACCATTTTCCATCACCGTCTTCCACCACCACCACCCATCACCCACCCCCCACCACCATCACCACCTGCCACCACCACTCACCACCCACCTGCCACCACCAGCTACCACCCACCTACCACCACCCACCCCTCGCCACCCACCCCTCGCCACTACTACCACCACCACCCACCCACCAGCCACCTGCCATCCACCCGCACCACTTTCCATCACCACCCACCACCCTTCAGTAGTAGTAACTACCTTTGGCCACCATATTTTCTTATAAGTCACCTTCAACTGCCACCTTAAATGGTTGACCAGTCACCATCTTCGACCATCGACAATCTCTTTCCGCCACCACTTCTCGTCACCAATAACCACCTATGACCACTGTCAATTGCCTCTCATTGGTAGCAACCACCTTTAACTACTACCTCCTATGGCTAGTATCCAACTCCCGTTGTCCCTCATTTTCACTTGTTTTTCAAATAAAATTTGAAGATATATGTATACTAAACATGTTTATTGTTTTCTGTAAACTAAAATACAATAAATTGCAAACACACCAAACAGCACCTAACCATTTGGTCAATCCAACATTGTTTTCTTTTTTTCTCAACTCTTTCAATGTATTCCAACCACCAAATCATATATTGAAATGATATTAGTGTTTAATAGTTGTTTTAACTTTAAAATGAAACACATCAAATAATTTTATACATTTTCATAAAATATTATATCCAAAAAATATTAAAGTTACATAAACGGCATATATTAGCTTAGGTCTTTTTTACAGAATATTAGCTAAATCTGGGTACTGCCAAATACAAACCTTATCTCTACACCCATATATATGGAAAAAAAAAAAAAAAGTATAAGACTTTCTTGAGTGCATTTAAAACCTTAAAAAATAATAATAAAATAATATAAAAACAAGGACAATAATGCCTTGGATGGTGGGATATATTCCTTCAATAATATAAAATCTACTCTTTATTCCATTCACACCGACTCTAAGCTAAAGAAAAAAGATGTTAGACGACTCAAAATCAACATGTGTTTCCACCACCGTCTTTCGCCGCCACTTGCCACCACTTGTCATTTCTCACTCTTTTTTATATTTTTAAATTTTTTTAAACATTTTGTCAATTACCAAACGCGTTTGTAGCTTATGTTTTTCTAAAAATAAACAAAAACCAGTTTATAAATTTTTTGTAAATATAAACTGAAAATGTAAACTTTACCAAACACACCCATAATATTCTTAATTTTATTGGATAGTTGAATCAAACCAGTATGTAGAAAGACAAAAACCTTTAATCTCATGCTCTCTTTTTTTTTAATCAATTAGTGAAACAATTATCTGAAACATTACTGTTCAAAATTGATAATGTTCTCAATTCTAAAAATTGGAAAAAACTGATAATATTATCAGTTTATTAAATAGGACTTATTAGTTCAAAAAATCTTAAATAGGACCTAAGCTACTATAACATTTATAAATAAGACTTTTAAATAATTAACTCATTAATAAATAATTTGTATTTTATAATATCACGTAATATTTTTTATCAATAAAATCACTCAAAATATGATGGGTTGACCTTCAATCCTATCTCACTTTCGCAACCAAGTAGGCAATATAAATAAAATTCATATAAAAAATTTGATAAAAATGATGTGATAATGTCATTATTGTAAATAAATTTATCTTTAATGATCTTTTATTTTGAAGTGCAAAGCTCATAATGAGCCACATTATTATGTATGAATTTTTTATTTGTATAACAGTACTTATTATAAAAATTAAAGTGAAATTTTAATGAACGTGTACAAATGCTAATAAGATAAAAAAATAAAAAATAAAAATAAAAATTTATCACCTTTGATATACCTAATAAGTTCCCTCAATTTTATTAATATCAAAAGAATCAAATTATGGCATTTAAGAAAATAGGTGTAATTAATGAAAAAAAAAAGGCTCTTTACTAAATTTAATATTTGATCATCTTAATTTTTTAATGAATATTCTACTAAATAAATTTTAAAAAGTGAATGATTCAAATGATTGAAATCGATTTCAAAATAGACGTATCAAGTCCAAATACTCTCTCAAATTGAGATGATCAACTTAAAAGAAACCTAACCCTTTTTAGTAGCATGTGATTGCTAATTAATTTGACCCACTAGTTTGCTAATTGTAGACAATATGTGTGAGACTTTTGTAGTTGCTTATGATTTACTTGCTTTAGGCACAGCTTCTGCCGAAGAGAAAAACTCGTTACTAGCTTGCTCGGACTTGTCGTTTAGCTTCATCCAAGGGGAGAGCTACTTGAAACCACAGTCCGGGGACGAGTAACAATCATACTCTGAGAAACGCCCAGCTAGGCCATTCCTTGTTCAATCAGTAAACTGGGCATTGAAAGAGGGAGAGCACCCCTTCTAGTTTGAAGATCCGAGGCCTAGAGAACCACGACCACACTGTTTTCTTTGGATGATCATGATCTTCTCTGTTTATAATAGAAAATTTCATTATAATATTTAAAGGTAGATATAATATATATTTTTTAATTTAAAATAATTATAAATTTATATTTTTATTTCATAACCATTAGATATGTAGTCGGAAGTAAGGGTGTACATAGTGTGATTTCAATTTGTTAGTTGATTGAACAATAAACAAGTATCAAATATTTACATAATATATAATACAAATTTGTATAATATTTATATATATATATATATATATATCACTAACTAATTTTACATAATATCATATTTATAACACTAATTTGTAACAAATTTTATATCTTAAATCTCTCCTTTTATTTTGATATTTTATTAAAGGAAAATATATATATATATTAAATATAGTGAAGCCAGCTGATTTCAAATATGAATTATAAATTTTAAATCGTTTATCATATTAATTCATAATTAGCAATTGAATCAGTGTAAATTAGATGGCTTTAACGAATTAGACCGTATTTTGCAGTGAAAAAGGATCAAAACCCATCCTTGGATAAGCAATTTTGTAAACACTCTTCCTGGCAAGTCTGGATCTGAGTTTTGAGGGGTTGCAGTGCAACTAGAAATCGAACCCATAAACCCAATCAATGGATGAAAGCTCACCCCCTCCACACATACTCATCTTCCCATTCCCCTTGCCCCTAACTTTGAGCATAAACTTCTAATTCTGATGGAGTTATTATTATAATTATTTTTTCACAATTTTTGTTGACGTAGATGATGATTTGGATGCCACATTTAAGGGGAAATTATTAAATATTCCCGGAATATCACGTACCTGTGCTCCTTAACCAATTATCATTCAATATGTTTCTCATGTTCCCTAATCACCAAACACAATATCCCACCTACTCACTTTCTCTATCAATCATAATATTATGGAATATCACATCTTCGTACTCCCAGATTACTGAATAATTACCCTCATTTAAGGGTGTTCCTGGCATGGAAAGCATTCTTTGCCGCCGTGATCTACCGAGCTTCTGTTGTTCTAGAGACCTGGATGACCCTAGCATGAAACTCATTGTGAAGGAAGTCGAACAAATTCCACGAGGCTTGGGGCTCATACTTAACACGTTTGAAAATCTAGAAGAACCCATACTCTCTCACATACGATCTCTTTGTCCAAATCTCTATCCCATCGGTCCACTCCACGCCCACCTGAAGACAAGACTCGGGGCAGCAGAACCGGAACCACGACTGCCACTGGCCTCCTCAAACAGCCTCCCAAATCTGTGATCTACGTTAGCGTTGGAAGCCTTGCCATGATGACTAGTGAGATGGAGTTTTGGCACGGTTTGGTAAATAGCGGACAGCGATTCTTGTGGGTCAGACGATCGAATTTCATACCCGACAGAGAATGGGAGGGTCAGATTCCGAGGGAGGTCTTGGAGGCTACGTCGAGAGATGGTGGTTGGTGAGTTGGTCCCTGCAGGAGGAGGTCTTGGCTCACCCTGCTGTTGGTGGATTTTTTACTCATAGTGGATGGAACTCGACTTTCGAGAGTATGGTGGAAGGTGTGCCAATGGTTTGCTTTGCTGGCCTTACTTTGTGGACTAGCAAGTGAATAGTAGGTTTGTGAGTGAGGTGTGGAAGCTTGGGGTCGACATGAAAGATACTTGTGATCGAGCTGTGATTGAGAGGATGATCAAGAATGAAACCCTTGGAATTCCTCAAAAATTGTTTTGGTGTAAATTTGTGCCACTTGCTTTAACATCAAAGTCGGAATTGAAATCCTTGGCAATTTTTGGGACAAATTATACTCGGCTTCTAATTCTTTATATCTCTTGTCATAGAGCATCCTCTCAAAATGCATAAAAAATTCCATCAAGTTATGATCACAATTGAGATAATCCTTCAAAAATGCATTGAAGGATTCACTTAGTTGAGTAGTACTCATTCTAGCTGCCTAAGAATTCATTACATATGGCCATTCCTATTTCTCCTTCACACCAAAAGTTTGCTCCAACCAATGATTGTTGCGTGCATCATACCTATCAAGCATTTGTTCCCATTGTATTCTAAATTCTTCTTCATCATCAATTTCATGCATAAATTTAGAAAACACACCCTTCACCCCTACGACTTCAAAAAGAGAACTTACATGCTTCACCGCATTTTGCATCAAATGCCATGTGCAAAGTGGATGGTTTTTAGTAGGCATGATAATTGGAATGGCCTTAGCCATCGCAGCATCTTGATCTGTGAAAATAGTTTTCGGAGCTTTGTTTAACATTTCCTCCAAAAAAATCTGAAACAACCATGTAAATGATTCGGCAGTCTCATCATACATCAATGCTACACTGAATATAACTGTTTCTCGATGATGATTAAATCCAACAAAGGTTCCAAAAGGTCTATGCTCGTTATTTAATTTGTAAGTAGTGTCAAAGGTCACTACATCACCAAATTGAGTATAGTCCATTATCATTTGAGCATCGGCACAAAATATATTACTTATCTGCTCTTCACAATCTAATTGGACTGCATAATAAAAGGATGGATTTTTCACAGTTTTCTTACAAAAGTATTGCAACACACTACCCGCTTCTCCATATTTCAAATCCTTTTGTCTCTTCGATCTCAAGTAATTTTTTGGTCCAATTTTGTGAAGCCAAGTGTTGCTCTTCCACCAGATTCCCTACCAAATAGCTCATAAGCAGACCTAAGAGGAATTCTAGAGTCTGAAGCCAATTCTACTTCAATTGCTTGGGTGGTAGATATTTTTCTTAGGGATGGCAACATATGAATGTACTCTTGATGCACAAGGTCATGATTATGGTGTTCAACAAAATCAATTGCAATATATTTTCCTAAATTTCTATCTAATTTGATACTCAATCGGGCACCTCAACCACATCTCACCTCTTGTCTCGGAAATTTTGCTAGTGGATCTCGCTTGTCAAAACCCTGAGTTCCCTCTTTGTAACATACAAAAGTCCGTGAAGTTATTTCCTTAGTTTGTTTGTTCTTGTGTGCATACGACTTCCTAATTCTAAAACCAACCTTCCCGTCATAGTTATTGTAAAAGTCATACGTAGCTTGTTCAGAGTCAAATGACATGTCCAATTTCGGCTTCCAACCACAACTACCCAACTCATCAACAACATTATTTTCTTCCATTACCTACAATTTAGTACCATACAACTCTAATAAACAGATTCAAAAAAAGAAATCTAATTGAAAACTCTAGTTGAAAAATCAATTAACAGATTCAAAAAAATCTAATAGTACCATATATACATATTCAATTTAGTACCATACAACTCTAGTTGAAAAATCTAATAAAAAAAAATCAACATGAACAGATTCAAAGAAAAAATCTAAAATCTAACTCTACCATACAAATTTAATTTAGTACCATACAACTCTAGTTGAAAAATCTAATAAAAAACTATCATAAACAGATTCAAAAAAAAAATCTATTTGAAAACTCTAGTTGAAAAATCAATTAACATATTCAAGAAAATCTAATAATACCATACAGATTCAATTTAGTACCATACAACTCTAGTTGAAAAATCTAATAAAAAACTATCATGAACAGATTCAAAAAAAAAAAATCTAATTGAAAACTCTAGTTGAAAAATCAATTAACAGATTCAAAAAAATCTAATAGTACCATATATACATATTCAATTTAGTACCATACAACTCTAGTTAAAAAATTTAATAAAAAAAAATCAACTCTATCATGAACAGATTCAAAAACTTTAGTTCAAATCACATAAACAGATTCAAAAACTCTAGTTGAAATAAAAACTCTAGTTGAAATCAATTAACAAACCCAGATTCATAAACTCTAGTTCAAATCTGCTAACGAGTTCAAACATTAATATGCCTCTGTTTATTGGCCTTTATTGCCTACTTCAAAATCTACTTCAAACCAGAATGAATGAACAATATTTTCCCTTTATTGCCTCTGTTTTCTGAACTATATTTTCCTTTTAAATCTGCTAACTATGGTGCATTAATATACATGGTCAGATTCCTAAAATCAACTCTATCATCCTCATAAGCATTATCATCTCTAGGACCACCCACAACAGCCTCATCGTTTCCTTGCAGATATGACATTGTAAGTAATATATGAAGTAATATAGCTTACTTTCTCATGGTCGCAATCTCGCATTGCTGTTGCGTCGCGTCCCTCCGCTATCCTCCATCCTTTGCCGTTGTCGTCTCCTCCTTCCGCCATCCTTCCTTCTTCATCGTCGCTGTCACATTCCTCCACCATCTCTCTCAGTTCGTTTCTCTATGCTTCTCTCTCTTTTTCTTTGTCTACTGTCTCTCTCTCTTTCTCTCTCTCTTATCTCTGTCTTGTTGATGTTCTTAGGGCTAAACAGATTGAGAACATATCAGACTAGAGGAAGAAGCGGGAAAATCAAATTTTGGGGAAGAAAAAAAAAAAATTCACTAACCAAAACGACGTTGTTTTGGCCAAAACGACAAAACGACGTCGTTTTGGTGAGGGCGGCAGGAAGGGCCACAAGAAAAGGCAACTAATGATCTGCACTCATCTCACAATTTACTAAAATTCAATTTACCAAAATGTATTTGAATAGTTTGTTCGGTTTTCGTACAAATTCCAGTGGGTTCAATAATTGCTAATTGCCAATAGTTAGGCCTTGTTTGGCATAAACTAAAAAATTCAAAGAGTCACTATCCTATTTAAGTCACATCATGCTATTTAAGTCACATCACCTCTGTATCACATCACTTTAAACTCAACTCATACCTAACCTATATTTCATAAAAAGTCAAAAAGTACATTTATTTAGATCATCCTAAACAATTCCTAATTCAATAGTTAAAGCTGATTAAATCAACTTGGTTTTTGATTAGGATTCTATCTAGTCTATTAAAGGGTTATTTTAAAAAGTTAGTTAAAAGTTAATTTTTTTATTTTTAATTTTTTTTTAAAAATGTATAAAAAGTGGAGAGATGATTTGACTTAAAATAAGTTAAAAATTGAAAGATGGCGTTTAACTATAGGGAAATTTGGTCAAAACCTCATCATAATAAAATTTTAATATGTCAAGGTCTAATGAACATCACTATTATCAAAATATTAAATTTTAAAATAATATAATTTTTTATTTAGATGTCGGTTTTTAATAAAATTAATATTTTTATAATTCTCTCATCAAGATCTATTAAATAAGATCTATGTTGACTATGAATTTTTTTAAAAAAAAATTTATTACTATTGAAATTGATGTAAACAGTAACATGTTACTCTATTTGATAGTAGCATGTTACTTTGTTTCACAGTAACATGTTATTTTGACAATATTGTTTAAGAAAGAAAAACTCTAACAATATTATTTAAGAAAAAAAAGGAAAAAAAAATATTTTACTTCATCCTTACTCAATTATGTATTTTCTCCTTAAGGGATTTATGAAGAAAAATAAATTGAACTATTCTTTTCACCAAATAAGGGTCCAATGAAAGGATTTTGACTAAATTTCCTTCAACTATATTCCTAAAAGAGGCCAAAATATATTGAATCACACATTTCTATTTATGGAATGTTATTAGGCAGATACATTTCTTTTTTCTTTTTAGATGGGTACATAACCAATATGATATATTCATGGAATCAGAATAAATTAAAAGATGACTTTTAACCATATTTTTAAAAGAAACCAATATATATTGAATCAAACATTTTTATTTACGGAATGCTCTTTGGCGAATACATTTCTTTTTTCTTCTAGAAGGTTACATAACCAATATGATATATTCATTTTTTTTGGTTACATCGATATGAATATGATTTGGATTTGGTTTTGGACTAAACAAATTTAGCAATATTTTTTTGATAACATAATTTTGGTTTTGGGCTTGGCATCAACAACATTGGGCCTAATCAAAACTTGAGATCTTACTAATAGGCTAAAAGCCTTAAACTAGGAGGTTCAAGAAGATAATCGAATCTTGTAGAATTCTCTGTTTCCTTCCTGACCCATCTACCAAGCGTGCACTCTCTCTCTCTCTCTCTATATGTAACAGCTCTTTGGCTTTCATTGCATCATTGAAAACTGCTCAAAGCTTTGATATACCTCTCAGATTCATCACTTTCCAGTTTCTCAAACTATAAGAAAATTTAGAAAATGGCGATGATTCCAAGCATCTTCGGCGGCCGTCGAAGCAATGTCTTCGATCCATTCTCTCTCGACATCTGGGATCCCTTTGAGGGCTTTCCCTTCAACAACGCCCTCGCCAACATCCCCAACTCCGCCCGCGAGACCTCCGCCTTTGCCAACACTCGCATTGACTGGAAAGAGACTCCAGAGGCTCACATCTTCAAAGCCGATCTTCCAGGGCTGAAGAAGGAAGAAGTGAAGGTGGAAGTTGAAGAAGAAAGAGTTTTGCAGATCAGCGGAGAGAGGAGCAAAGAGCATGAGGAGAAGAACGACAAGTGGCACCGCGTTGAGCGTAGCAGCGGCAAGTTCCTCCGCCGCTTCAGGTTGCCGGAAAATGCGAAGGTCGATCAGGTCAAGGCTGCGATGGAGAACGGTGTTCTGACTGTGACTGTGCCCAAAGAAGAAGTGAAAAAGCCTGAGGTTAAGTCCATTGAGATCTCTACTTGAATTGCGCTGCTGAGCTTTGGAGTGTTAGTGTTTGAGTGTTTGAATTATATGATAAATAAATGCTTGTTGTTTTGTTTGAAGTAAAGAGGAAGTGTTATGCAATGGCTACTTGAGAGCCTGTTTATGTATGGTGTTGAACCAGTACCAGGTTATTTGCTATGTTTTGTGTGATATAAAAATGGAAGAAATATTGTTCTGATGATTTGATGTATTGAATTTACTTTTTAGGATTATTTCATCAGAAAAAAAAAATTTCATTCCAAACAATCCCTTAACATGATTTGTAAAATAAGAAGCCTTCCTAGGCTCCTTGTCACGCCCGAAACCCGCCCCTAAAAGTTTGGGCATGACCTGCCCCTAAAAGTTTGGGCATGACCTATTCAGAAACGAACATGTAACCTGGTAACATAACATACGGGGCCTTATCGGAAGCACGAAAAAAAATGAAAATAATGAAACAAATAAACTCCATTGAGCTACTTCTACATGCCAGGATCTCATTCATCACATGCATTATAGTGGATAGATAAAGTTCCAACTATAACCTGGAGCATATACATACACATTTACAATGCCATCCCCATGATTGGGCGTATACAAAAAAAAAACGAACATGAAAGTATATACAACAACCTTAGAGGGTCACCCATAAGCAAGTCAACATCTTAACAACTTGACAAAATAAATGGCTTATACAGTGCCTGGACATACGAAGGTTGACAAAAGAAAGCGGACGTCTTGGCTAGGACTGACCACCTGGTTGCTGACCTACAGAAACAGACATAATAGAGAGTGAGCCGGGCTCAGTGAATAGTAATACATAAATAAAATGATGCTTAACTTGAAACATAATACATGTCAATGTAATAGTCTGATTCTGTGCTAAGTACATACGGCCTTAGGCCCAATCTTGCAACATAAACTTGATGGCTATAAGCCCTTGAAATGTGGTGGCACGAGGCCCTTGAAACATTGGCATAAAGCCCTTGAAACTTGTTTGACCTTATAGTATATTCAAACTTATAACATATACTTGAAACATACCTCAGCATACTTGAACTTGTAACATACTGGAAACATGCCTGAAACATACTTGAACATCATTCATTAATTCAAACAGAACATATCATAACTGGAGCGTTTCTTGTTGTATCATGTCATTATCATACGCTTAACAATAAGAGACTAATTCACATTCTCATAAGAGTGTCAAAAATTCAAACTCAAATTTGGGACTTTTTATCTAATCTTGTCTATATATCTTGTTAATGCTTCGATCAAGGTTCCAAACATCATCCAAAGGTCCTTTTGGCCTTTGGCCTCATAGCTTCATAATTTCACAAATGGCCCCTGGCCACATAAATTCACAAGTCGGCCCTTGGCCTCATAAATTCACAAGTTCACAAGTTTGGCCCTTGGCCTCATAGCTTTATAAGTCACAAGTCGGCCCTTGGCCACATAGGTTTGATCTTCACAAAAGGCCCTTGGCCACATAGATTCATAATTCACAAATGGCCCCTGGCCACATAAATTCACAAGTCGGCCCTTGGCCTCATAAATTCACATATACATAAATTAGCTTTTGGGTTTCATAGGTTCACAATTCGGCTCTTGGCTTCATAGTTTCACAATTCACAATTCGGAAATTCATACTTCACAAATGGCCCTCGGCCACATCGTTTCATATTTCACAAGTTGGTGATCCATACTTCACAAATTCAATATGCATATTTCACAAATCCTTTTTGATGTTTCCATAATTTCACAATATTTACGTAGCATACATAACATACATGTCAACATAATTCTTATGACGAAGATCATAACGTCGATAACAATAATCATTAATGGTTAGAGATACATCGAAGTACTACTACTCACAGTGCTACAGCGGAGTGCTTGGCCCTCCTGAAGTATGCCCTGTACACATATATAACTTAGTCATTAGTTCTCTTTCCTTCCTTTATTATTCTTCACAAGCCTACCATTATCCATCCATTATACCACAATTTCCTCCATCTCAATATATCTATATATAGAAATAGAAGATTACTATTCTTGCAGACACAATATGAAATTTATAATCAATCACTTCGATTTCAAGATAGGAAGGAATTGTATGGACATCTTCCACATTTTTCCAAAAATAAATCATTCTCTTGGTTGTAATAACTAAGCAAGCCCACAAGTATTTAGCAAGATAATTTGGGATTAACCCATTTTGGAAAGCTCCACATTTTAGGTCACAAAAATTAAAGTCAACATAGTCAATACCATCTCACATAATCAATACAATTCAACATAAGCAACATGATTCAACTCAACATCATTAAATATAATTCAAGAGGAATTCTTAAATTCCATTTCAACATTCCAAAACCAAGTTCATATCATTCATACTATTAATAGATTATTTCCCCAATTTTCCCTTCACATGCTAGCATGAATTCCAATATTCATAACAAAGTTCATTCGCAAATTTTAAACATAATTTTCAAACATTTCCAAATTCTAATTAAACTTGAACACATATAATTCAATACCTCAATTTCATTATTCTACTTTCAATTTGGGCCAAATCATTGGGTATCATCATTAATTAACCTAGGGTTTCAAGAAAAATGAGGATTTTTAACAAAAATTCACACTTCTCAAATTACCACTTTTAATTCCAATTTTCCCAATGATTCTACATGTAGGATTCACAATTCATCATTTTAACCCATTAATTAACTCCCAACATCTTCAAACCATAAAACCCCAAATCTCTACATGCTCTAAACATGAAAATTTTGTATTTAGATAATAAAATGTCACAAACCTATCTATGGATATAAGTATTGAAGAGTATTCAAACCATTACCTCAATAATCAAGCAAAGAAGTGAGCTTGAGAAGAAGCCTTCACAAATCCAAGTTCTAATCGGGTAAAAACATTGATCCTCCCTTGTTCTCCATCCTTGATGCCAAAAACCATGGTGGATCATGAGCAAAGTAAAGGAATTCAAGGATTTGGGGCTACATTGATATTTGATACAGAGTGTTTGATATAGGTTGAGTATCCGACATAACTTCAATAGTAAATTCAATCTCTCAATCAATCAATTCCCGTAGCAATTCTTCCGGAAAGACATTTGAAAATTCACTAACTACTAGATAGTATCTAAAGTACCATTTGTAGATTAAACACTCAAAATACTTCATAGATAACCCCAACATCCCTTTTTATGTAGTTTACATGTTTTCATTGCCGAAATTAAATAAGGTGGAGGTACTACACCATTACCCTCAAACTAAAACTCATCTAGTCCCTGAGGTCAAAACAAAACTCATTTTGTTGTCCAATCTTACTTTACCATCATACCACCACCTCAAACAATATCCCAAAATAAGGTAAGAACATTCCAAATACACTATTAAGAATGTCAAAAATGAGCCCATGCTCGAGCGGAGGGTAAAAAAGAAAATTTCAAGCCGATACAATAAAGGTCGCCATAACTCAGCAGATAATTTTTTAATTCCGATAGATATAGTTGAATTAAAACACATTAACCCCTAATTAAATAAGGATGACTTTCTATACGCATTTTGGGGTCATTACACACCTAGTCCATTTCTTCCTGCAATCCTTTCTGGAAAATATAATACTTCACCCTTTCAGTGTCTTTAATTTGTTTAAAAGAAATTCATGTAATTCTGCAAACAGAAGAAATTTGTAAATTTTTTATATTAAAGAACGAATAGAACTATAAATCTTTTTAGATATATATATATATATTTTTTGAACTGGGAAAAAAAATGATCTATGAGATATTATAGCATTTGTGGGTTCTGACTTTGAAGTAATCAGTTGCTAATCAGATTTAATTCAATCTATGGAAGGAACTTATTACTGGGCAAATGGGAAATTCACTTAACTCCCAGCATAAGAGGTAAAGTCACAGTTGAAATACAATACAGTCAATTCTAACTAATTAAGAGAAAAGTTTTAACTAATCAAGAGAAAAGCTAATGGTGTCGTTAGAAGTCGAGTAATGCCTCCACAACCTTATGAGTCGAGCCATGCTCACTTATGTAAAAAAAGGTATCTTTCCACGTTGTCACAATTAAAGTACAGTGCGGTTAGTTTTAACCAATTAAGGAAAATGCGAGTCTTGTTTAGGTAACAATACATATGATGGACGAACCTTTTAGATATGGGGCGAATTGTAGTTAGTGTCCAGAGTATGTGTTTAAATTCTTGCCTGTGTGTGAGTCTGTGACTTACCACTATATGATTGAGTGGCCTTACTATGTAGCAACTAGCTAAGAAAACTTCTGGGGTTTTGGCTCCTTATCTGGTTTAATTTCAAAGGTTATCCCCATGTGGTCACCAAAAATTCATAAAAAAAAAAGAAGCATAGTTATATACAGAAAAATATCAATATTTATTAATAATCTTCAAAGATTTTGCATTGGTTTGGTATAATGGGTTGGGGTGAGTTGGGGCTAAAATAGTCACAAAAATATAAAATAGGTTTTGTAATCCGATGAGACAAAATATTACATCTAAATGATAATCATATTATTTTTTCTTTTATCAAAGTCAAAAAATCCATCTTAAATGATATTTTTTAACCTTAGACTAAAATAACTAAAAAGTTAAGAAGTTAACTCACATCCCAAATGAATCCTTTCATTATTAGCATTTAGCAGGATCAATTTGAAACAGCAGGTTGATTTTTCTGTTCAATTTTATTCTAAGAGAAGGTGGAAAAAAGGGGAAGAAAATAACTCTGATTTTTTTGTTTTGTTTTTATTTTTGTTTTTGTCTTTTTCCCCATCATTGGTGGCCCCGCCTGAATTCATGTCCAATCCAATGAGGCCACCTTGTTTTTCGTATTCAAATTTAACTTCTTATTAATTAATGAATGTATTTTTCTTTTATTCAAATCTAATAGTTAAGATTAATCCCTCAATTTTTTTATATTGTAGAAAAATTCCATTGCGGTTCTTCTGGAATCCTAGATTCTTATCATATTTATCAAAAAGGAGGTTAAATCTCCTTTTTCAAATTTCTTTATTTCACAATTAATTTCAAATCACCCTAGGTAATGTTATGACAGTACATAACATTCCATCCCCACAATATTATATTTCTCACCAGACAGATGACCACGAAATGCCGAAAAATTTATTAAAATCCCCCTAGAACATTAGCCGGATCAATTATTGCAATTTTAGAAGCAAAGGAAAAGGTTTATTTCAAGCAACCCTGCACCATCTATGGCTTCTTCAAGCCCCATATCCCTTAAGTTTTTTGACTATGATAACTTTAAAGCAAAAGTTAGATAAAAATTAAAGGAAAAATATCCCTCAATATGAAAGAAAGATTTTGAACAAAAATATAAAAAGGCCATTAAAATGAAATATGCTCTAGATGGCATAATCAAAAACTGTTTCTAATTTCGATGATGAAATCTTGGGGATAATTCCCCCAATTTCCATTCCAAATTGGATACTACCAACATCTCCAACCAATTACCTTACACAAAATCTTGATGAGGATCTTAATGAAAATTATTTAGATAATTGTCAAGGAATTGATTTTAATAATTTGTGACCATATGTCTAAAGCCGGCAAAGATTTTTGCAAAAGTGAAGTCTACAAAGATTCTAGCAAAAGTAAGAGTCTGCAAAAGAAATGTCAATAATGCTCAGATAACCCATGTGATTCCATTAACAAAGCAGATACCCTACACATGATAAGTCAGAAACCTCATCTCTTCGGACTTCAAACCAATTCAAATCCACAACTTCTCTTCTATTTAAGGAGCAATTCAAGAGCAAGGAGGGCATTCGGGAAAAAATTATTACAAGATATTGTATTTTTCTTTAGTGTTATTGTGAGTATGTGAATTTGAGTCTCTAAGCATAGTGTCCACCGCAAGAAGGGCAGTGCATGTTTTGCCCAGTGTGCTTGGAAATGTCTAACCCTTTGTAAGTATTCTATGTATTGTAACTTTTATTATTATTAATATAAGTGTGGTTGTATTATGCTATTTATTTTTGAAATTCAAATTCAAATTAATGATAGTATACAACATATCTCTGACCTTGAAAATGATTTGCATATATAGATTAAATTCTTTACTAGAAATTGCATCTGGACAATCTATTATTAATTATAATCAAAGAATTGCCCATATCAAACTAAGAACAAATTACAATTAATAGATTACGGAAGTTAATGCAAGGTTTAGTTCTAATATAACTCCGATTGTTCTTGCTTCTATCACAAAGATTGTATAACCTGGGATGAATTCATCTCCTATCCAATGAGGCCACCTTGTTTTTTTATTCAAATTTAATTTATTATTACTTAATGATTGTATTTTTCTTTTATTCAAATCTAATAGTTGAAATTAATTCTTCAGAAATTTTTTTATACTGTAGAAAAATCCCATTTGTCAAAGATGAACAATCCTTTCATGAGACCAGCAACCACCCAATTGGAAGAGAGTAAATAAACATCAATTGGCTGCTGCTGCTGTGGAAGAGAGAAAACACCAAAGATGGACATGCTGATGGCACCCCTCTTTTGGCTGATCCAAAACCCAATTGACAACCTCATTAGATTGTATGGACTGTAGACAAAAGGCCTTCAATGCTCTTATTACAACCAACAACCTCAGAAAAAGAATTGGAACTAGAAAGCTCTATGATTAAGCCCTTTTGGAAGCCGTCCTAATTGCGGTCTTGCACTGGGCTTCAATGACTTTGGGCCCAATGAAACTTAAAAGATACTAAGCACACTTCTAGGGGGATCAAGAAGATCGTAGAACCTCATAGAATTCTCCATATCCTTCCCCTCTTTATATTCTGATCCCCAGGTGACAGTTACTAGAAGACGTGTTGTCTTCCAAGCTTCTTCTATTTATACTCTGCCCTTTCCCCTCCATTGCATCTTCGAAAAATCGTTCAAATCTTTTATAAACCTCTCAAATTACATCGCACTCCCAATCTGTCATTTTAAACTCTTCAGTGTAGATTCAAAAAATGGCGATGATTCCAAGCATCTTCGGAGTTCGACGAAGCAACATCTTCGATCCATTCTCTCTCGACATCTGGGACCCCTTCAGCAGCGTTCTAGCCGATGCCCCGACCTCCGCAGCACGAGAAACATCTGCAATTGCGAACACTCGTATCGATTGGAAGGAGACTCCAGAGGCTCACATCTTCAAGGTCGATCTTCCTGGGTTGAAGAAGGAAGAAGTGAAGGTGGAAGTTGAAGAAGGTACAGTTTTGCAGATCAGCGGGGAGAGAAGCAGAGAGCATGAGGAGAAGAACGAGAAATGGCACCGCGTCGAGCGGAGCAGCGGCAAGTTCCTCCGCAGGTTCAGGCTGCCAGAGAATGTGAAGACGGATCATGTGAAGGCTAATATGGAGGACGGTGTGCTGACTGTGATGGTGCCTAAGGAAGAAGAGAAGAAGCCTGAGGTTAAGTCTATTGAGATATCTGGTTGAACTGAATTGCTTGCACTGTTAGTTTTGGATTGTAGTGTTTTTAGTGTTTGGGTGTTTGAATTATGATAAATGAATGTTTTGAGTGTTTGATTGTAATGGAGGATATGTTTTGCTATGCAGTATCCTCTAGAGGTACTCGTAGTGGCTGTTTGTGTAGTGTGTTTTAACTTGTGTATATGTTGTTGTCTGAAATAATATTCTAGTAATTTAATAATCTTGTTTTAAATTTCAATTGTATAGTTTTCTTTAGGGTTGGGCATAGGATCATTCGATCCGCCCAAACCGTTTAACCCGATTCGAATTATGTATGTATGGGCGGTTTTGCAAACACATTAGGGTAGGGTGTAGTTTGAATTTTATCTAATTTTCGAGTTGCGGGTGGATTGCAGATTTGACTTGCACTCGTCCAACCTGCTCGCATAAATAAGAGAAGGAACATTAATTCATTTTACTAAGACCACATATATTAGTATATGAAACACAGGACAAGCATACAAAAAAAAAAAAAAAAAAAAATCCTAATCAAACTCACTCACTCTATCTTCTCTGAAAGGTGGATTGGATGATTCATAATGAAGTTTGATATCTTAGAAATATTTTTATTTTATTTCATGGGTTTGAATTGAATGAAATTTGGCAATAAAATTTTTTTTTTTAATTGCATTTTGATTTTGGATGAATGTAAGTTAATGAATTTTTATTTATTTATTTTTTGTATTTGGGTTAAGAATGATGAATGTAAGATTTTTTAATTTGAATTAGGAATGATGAATGTAGGATGAATGTAGATTTTGAATGATTTGTTAAGGTTATGAATTGAGATGAATGCAAGTTAATGATGAAGGTAGATTTTGAATGATTTGTTTAGGTTATGAATTGATTTTGTTGTATTTTTTATTTTATAAGTTTTTTATAAGTTTTAATTTATTAATTATTAATGTTAGAGCATTTTAGAAAATGGGAGAAAAAAGGTCTAAAAGAAATATTGATAAAAAATGAAAAAAAAGGGTTTAAAAAAAAAAATTTGAAAAAAAATTCAATCCGCAAACCGTCCGCAACTGCCTGCGCAACCGCGAACCCTATCCGCACAAATTGCAAATTTTTTTTTTTTCAGTTGCGGGCTGACTTTTTCTCAAACCACATACATGCGGACGGGTCCAAACCGAATCACATCAAAAAAAAAAAAAAAAAAAAATCCTAATCAAACTCACTCACTCTATCTTCTCTGAAAGGTGGATTGGATGATTCATAATGAAGTTTGATATCTTAGAAATATTTTTATTTTATTTCATGGGTTTGAATTGAATGAAATTTGGCAATAAAATTTTTTTTTTTAATTGCATTTTGATTTTGGATGAATGTAAGTTAATGAATTTTTATTTATTTATTTTTTGTATTTGGGTTAAGAATGATGAATGTAAGATTTTTTAATTTGAATTAGGAATGATGAATGTAGGATGAATGTAGATTTTGAATGATTTGTTAAGGTTATGAATTGAGATGAATGCAAGTTAATGATGAAGGTAGATTTTGAATGATTTGTTTAGGTTATGAATTGATTTTGTTGTATTTTTTATTTTATAAGTTTTTTATAAGTTTTAATTTATTAATTATTAATGTTAGAGCATTTTAGAAAATGGGAGAAAAAAGGTCTAAAAGAAATATTGATAAAAAATGAAAAAAAAGGGTTTAAAAAAAAAAATTTGAAAAAAAATTCAATCCGCAAACCGTCCGCAACTGCCTGCGCAACCGCGAACCCTATCCGCACAAATTGCAAATCGCATTGCGGGCAGTTGCGGGCTGACTTTTTCTCAAACCACATACATGCGGACGGGTCCAAACCGAATCACAAATCGTCCCAAACCGAACCGCGAACGCCCCTAATTCTCTTGCCTCATCATGTTTAACGACGGACTAACTAGCCCAGGTCAACTTAATTATTTTGATCAAGATTACAGATGATGACTAAAAATGTGTAAATGTGCAAGTGATTGAAAAAAAATTCCACATATAGGTAGGGAGGTAGATCAGTTCATAATTTAGACTATGGAGAGCCCGTTTGGATCGGCTATTGAATTATTAGGTGATGATTTGAATAGTTTTATTGGGCATTTGTTTATTTTATTAAATAAAAAATTAATTTTATTTACTAATCATAATTTATTTAATTTTTTATAAGATAAATTATTTACTTTTATAAATAAATAAATAAGATAAATTGATTGTGTTATAATTATTGAATCTCAAATCGATTTGCATGAAAAAAATATAAATAATTCAAATTTCTATAGTAAATTCGTAACTAATTCAAATTTTCACGGTGAATTTTGGACTTCGCATAATAGCGTCTTCCAATTTTGATAGTGAACTCATGACCTAGCATAATAATATCTCCAATTTTGAGTCTAATTTTGAAATTATGAATTAAATTTGAAATTATATAATTATAAATTGAATTTGAAATCATGAATCGGAGAAATCCTTCTCCTGGAGTAGCTATGCTATGTACCTACAGACAAAAATAGCGATTCCTTTTTCAGAGCTGTTGGAAAGCCCTAATTAGAGCACCAGCCGTACAGCTCTAATGAATTGTTATGAATTAAAAAAAAAAAAAAATAGTGTAGTAGAAGACAAAAAAAAGAGGGAGAAAATGACAAATTAGAGCTCTTTTAGAGCTTCTTTTTTAGAGGTATGAATCATTTTTCATTCCTTTTTTTTCTCATTTAAAGCATCACTTGGAAGTGGAGATTATTGAAAAACACGCAATAGGCTCGACTAACAGGGTCAATTTAACCTAAGGGATTGTGGCATTGTAGTAAGGCTTTGGGATTTAAGCTTTAAGATCATAAGTTTAATTTTTCTTTTGGACCAATTTCTTGGGCGAAGCACTGTTGGTTAGGAGGTTGGACCTTAAGGATGCCGAATCAGCTACTTGGTGTGGGTTTAATGCTCCCCCGCTGTGCGAGTCCTGACTTAATCGAAACTTGTCTTGGGAGGTCGGGACAAGCTTCCTTGGAGAAATCCTTCTCCTGGTCTAGCTATGTTATGTACCTACAGACAAAAATAGCGATTCTTTTTTTTCTCATTTAAAGCATCACTTGGAAGTGGAGATTATTGAAAAACACGCAATAGGCTCGACTAACAGGGTCAGTTTTATCCCATTTTTATAAATTAATAATTTATTTGACTTTGTAGTGTTTTGAGAAGTTGATAAAAAGTTAATTTTTTGATATTTTGATTTTTTTAGTGATTTTTTTAGGCAAAAAATTAGTGTTTTTTGGACTAAAAAAATTGACTTTTTTGACTTAAAAAAATTTAAAAAATTAAAAAATTGACTTTTTTAATTTATTGCCAAAATGAGTGTTAATAATGTGGGCTATCACCGCCAAGAGTCAGTGGGTCATGGCAGAGTAATAAAGGCATAAGACATGAAATGGATAAAAACTCAAGTGATTTTTAACAAAAAAAAAATTTATATAAAGTTATTAATAGCAATGATATGACAGTATATTTGAAAAATTGTAAATTATTTTAAATAAAAAATTTTATTTAAAATAAATAGATACTAAATTTGTAATTTTTTATTTATTTATATATTATTACTCAAAAAATATTTATAAAAACATGAATTGTAATTTTTTTGGCAGAAAAAATACAGCAAAGTTGCACTTCAATAAAAAGTTTCATTTTTTTATAAATATTTTTTGAACTTTTTACTTATTAATATTTTTCGCTTTACTAACTTCAGCATTAGAGGATGTTCGGCTGGCATGACATGGATATCCATCGAAGACTTGCCAATTTGGATCGATTTTCGTAATTGGTCTTTCCTGCCTAATCAATGGGCCTGAATTTCATCCCATAGCCCTTGTATTCACATAATATATTGTCGTAATTGGGACCATTGGTCTTTCCTGCCTAATCAATGGGCCTGAATTTCATTTCCTAGCAGATGGATTCACATAATATACCACGAGAAGATTTTATGAGAAGTTATTTGATAGTCTAAAGGTATGATCACGTAGTATCTTAAGTGAGGTGTGATTGGTAGAGGGGGGTGTGGAATATGATTTTGTGATAGGTAATTAAGTAACATGAGAGGGTATGAGGGGATATAGTGGTTTGTGATTGGTTAGAGATATAACCACGTGGTACCATTAGACCAATTAATATATTTTTCACAAAAAGAGACTTATAATATATATGTTCTCAATCATAAAATTATATATAATTTTTATTTATTTAAATAGATATGAGATTTATAAAAAGATAAAATTTAATTTTGTCATCAATTTCTATTCAAATGTATATTTTCTATAATTATATGATAAAAGAAGCAAGCAATGAGGCATACCAACCTTGGCATTGGATCGGGAAGAGAAATGCCTTTGTCTATATGTGAGAATTTGTCAAATGACGAACAATACTTTCGTTGGGAGAGATGTTGATGTTCCAAGATTTGACCAAAAAAAAAAAAAAAAATGAATAATATTTATTAAGAGTGATGTTATTTTGGCCAAGTTTGGCATCTTCAAAAAAAGTTAAAAAGTTAAAAAATCACTATTCTATTTAAGTCA
This sequence comes from Camellia sinensis, assembly GCF_004153795.1. Classification (NCBI taxonomy): domain Eukaryota; kingdom Viridiplantae; phylum Streptophyta; class Magnoliopsida; order Ericales; family Theaceae; genus Camellia; species Camellia sinensis. The sequence goes on from NW_021028192.1 coordinate 284,947, forward strand.
CATCATCTTATTTAAGTCACATCACTTCTTTACTACATCACTTCAAACTCAACCCATATTTTATAAAAAGTCAAAAAGTACACTTATTTAGAACATCCCAAACAACCCCTACTCAATAATTAGATTTTTTTTTTTAAAGTGTGATAGAATATTTAAGGTAACTGTTTATATATATTTTTAATCATTAATTAATTATTTTATTTACACATTATTAAATAAAAAAAGTAAATTTAAAAAATAAAGGAAAAATTATTTATAAGTCCTACTAGGGAGACTTATTTAATATAAAGTCCTGTGCAATTTCTTATAGAGTTTCAAATCCTATTTAGATTAGAAAGTGTTCCACAAGATCCTATAAATTGTGATTAAATGGTATTAGTGTACTATTATACCCTTTATATATGTTTCCATATTATAAGTTATTCACCCTATTAAGGTTTGGAGACTTTTAGGAAAGTTTATTGTGTAGGCTTCGTCTGTTGCCGTGAATTGCGCCATGATCGCGAAGGTTGGTGGATTTTGAAAATGTTACTAGTTTGGATGGTTTTGTTGTTTGGTCTTGCCGATTTGGACTCAAAGTGTTTGAGGGAAGGTGATAAAGTTGTTTGCTTCTTTAATTGGTGAGTATTGCTGTGTGTTTGCCGATTGTTTTGTTTTTAATGTCATCTTATATGATATGGATTTCACAACATGGTATAGCCATCCATTGGCACACTTTCATTAGTCTCCATTGAAGTTATATTTAGGTTGTAATGGTAATAACGTATCTACAATATAGTTATGTCTTCTGTGTGTTACGTTCGGTTGTATTTGTCTTTCAACTTGTCTGGTAACGTTATTGAATTCATTGTTTACATGCGTGTCACATTATGTTTCGCAAAAGTACATTACGTTTCGTAAAAGTACATTACGTTCGGTTATTAAGTTTTATTTTAATGTGAAAATGTTGCTGGGTTGTGCAAAATGGTACAACCATACATTGGCACACTTCTTCATCCGTGGATGCAGATGACTTGATTTGCTGCTCGTACATCAGCATTTCCGCGTATGCATCAATTACCTATGTGCACAAATAAAACATTTATAACTTTACTTCCCTCGTATACATTTACGTAAATTGCGTACGTATGTTCAGAAGCTTCAGATGTTTCAAGAATAATTAGGGATACCATACTTACATTGCCTTGTAACGTCAGCCTCTTAACGATTGCCCGTATGTCATTGAAACACACATAATTGGAACCATTCTGCCCAGTCCAGACTTGCACACTAACAATTAAACAAGACAATGTTGAACACTAAATTCATGTACAAATGCAAAACGGTAATAGAAAGTTTGGAAACCTACCTATCCCTGCCTTTCTCGTACGCTTCTTTAAGCTTGTCTTTCTCTTGTGTTGATAACAACTTCCAAATCGGCAAATGATTAGTCAAGTCAAACCGAGAAAATGTCCTCTTCGGCTCTGCAAGGTCATCAACCTCTATAATCTCATCGTGAATTATTTGCTTATCGGTACACTCACACGCCACATGCCCAATGTCGTGGGTTGGGGTCACATGAGTATCCACCCCTCGTAACTTTGCATTCTCATTCACGTCAGATCAAGACGACATCGACAATGGCATAATGTCAAGTATGTTTGTCTCACAATGGTACATGTTCGGATGATTTTGCTTCATATCATGTACAGTAGTAGCTGCTTGGGTGTATTCATGCACTGCGTACGTTTTTGTCGTTAAGCTCATCCACTAACTGCTTCATCCTTTCTATCTCACAATGCTTTTGGTTATTGGTCAGTGTGTATTCATGTGCTAACTTCATACATTTTTCTTCGTTTGATGCCCTCATTGTTGACAGTTATGTCTCTAAAGCAAATATGACATCAGATTTACAGCACAGTTCTATCTCGAGCACACCAATTTGAACCAATGCTTTCTAGTATTCTTCAGAGGTAGACGCACACTGACCACAATGACTATTACTATCAGCACCACCTTTGTTCACATCTATTTCATGTTGTACATTTTCTTTTATGTTGTGCAGTTCATGGACACGAATACCATCAATTGAATCCAAAATGCTACCATCTACAATTGTCCCACTAGTTGAGCCCATGTTCCCACCAACCCCACCACGATACGAACATTCGGCATTTGCTCCAATTTCCTTAACGTTATTCGCTTTCATGATGGTCCGTTCAAAATGACTCATGTACAGCTCTCCTACCACAACCTGTCAAAAAAAAAAAAAAAAAAATCACAAATAGAAATTGCCATATGTCATATTTACGCTAACAGTACACAAATTCATACTTCAACATCATGCTGCTGATCGATGTCCACTGCTCTTATCTTTGTGACCAACTTGCTAATATTCCATTTCATAAACCTCGGAAATCCATCTCTTCGATCAGGTTTGATCAAGTTGGTGTGCTTACATATCCAAAACTGTGTAACCATTGGTAAAAAAAAAATTAAGTTGTCAAATTTATTCGAAACAAATACACGTACCAAAGCTATCAAACAAAATCATAATTATAATGAGGGGGGGGGGAAATACAGAGCACTTACAAGAAGAGCAGTTACATATCCAGTAACTTTCTCAGGCTTAGTAGAATCTCTTAATTGACTCCATCAATGTTGCGCATATTGCTCCCGCCCAATCATATGCTTTCATGTTCTCTAGATCCTCAACAACCCGGACAAACCCCCATCCCACGGTCTCGCCCAATGTGGCAAAGAATAACTTTCCACACAAGTACAAACACAGTAACTTTGCAACATCCTGGTCGTTCTGACTAGTGTTCCTGATTAATGCATTCATTAATAGTTCCTTAATGGTCTTCAAGTTTATGCGTTCTATGTTGGGACACCTTCATTGGATGAAGTCAGTCGGAAGTCTTGGCCCATGTGACACATCTAAACTCTTCTTGCCACCATGGATTCCAAATATTAGTTGCATATCGATGCACGTCAACTCAACATGTTTACCACCAATCATGAAAACGGACTTCTCTAGAACAAATATGTTTGAATGATCCTCATTACAATGTCATCGCATTTTTGGAATTCATGTTGATTTAGCTCAGTTTTTCGCATTGCATCAAATAGAAGCTAGAACGGTGTTTTTGAAGATGATGCAAGTGCTCATTTTTCAGATTTGACGCTGCTATAAGCTTCACAATTCCAGTGATGTTAGAATAGTAACAGAATCTAGATGGTTTGGTCAATGGTTGTTAAGGTTCATATTTGACTTTCTTTCCTTCTCGAACATTGCTTTGCCCTACTGCATTCACATTTTGTGATGGAGTTAGACACCATCGTCTTTTACTAAATGTACTCCCTTCACGGATGTTTACTTTCGCCTTGGACCCCTTTTGTGGTGTAGCCTTAATTGTACCTCCTGATAAACATGCCATAAACATTTCACATTTTGTAAACAAACAAGTGGCCAGTAATAACTAATGTGAATATGGAAATTAGTAGCAATATGTGACAAGATGAGCTAATATGTTCCTCGTGAATATTAACATATAATATGATAAGATGTGGTTGTACATGTATTCAATTCACACCCATTCACATACCCACACCATACATTAACATTCTAATTGGATGACAATACAACATTTCAAGACCAAAACATTCACTATGCCTGAAGATATGTTTTTACTTCATTTGATAAACGTCAAAATTAATTACAACATTTTCACGTGTCATTGCGCTTCACTTGTGTTAGATTAACATGTCTTTTTTGAGTAGACACAATTTAATTCACATCATTCTTTAGTATGAACGTACTTATAAATTATGAAAACATAATCCAAATGACATAATACCATTGTGATTCAAAACACCACAACACTGTTGGCTTATTACAAAAATTAAAAAATGACCAACATGTGTTTATGGGGGTTAACGTCTTCAGCCCAAAACACAACATATAGCATAATGTGGTGCATGCCATTTTATCAACTAATGTGACAATAAAAGCCATAATGTGAAGTGAGACAATTTCTGTATAACACACCCCGAACACGAATGTGACAACATTTAATGGACATGTGCAACTTTGTGAATGTGCCGTTGTGTGAGACAATGTGACATATTCAAATTCAAACATGAACCAAATCTACGCAAACAAACCACAACCCGTATGCGTATTATTCGTCCCGCATAACACAAATTAATGTTGATATGGAAATTACTCCACCAAATATTTAATAAATTAACACATAACTATAGACACGTTTACAAATATCACAATACAGTATGCAACGTGAACGTCAATAATGGGAGACATGCCAATTCATTTAATAATGTTAAAGTATAAACAAGACTGAGCTACGTGAATATTGATGTACAACACACTACAAACACAAACACGAACATGATAACTTAAAATGTGCAAGTGAAACCACAACCACATCCCGATGTCGTGTTATGCACATTATTTGACTAATTGTGACAATCAACTACCATTGCCCTAAATATTCACTTGCACATTCACAGCTCAAACATGTAATATTTGTCCTGCGAAATACACTTGACGTTATAACGAAACTTACCTTCATACATTTCACAATTTAAGAAGTAATTATGTACCCACATACCCAGACACACTTACAAATGTGATGGTGAAGTACTCAACTTAATCATGAATAATGTCACGTATGTCGATTAATGAAATAATGTGAACAAAAATATAAACGAAAATGTGCTACGTGAATCTTGACAACCAAACAACTACGAACACGAATGCGGCACCTTCAAATGGTGACATGAAACCACAACCACAACCATACCCCCAAATCATGTTACTTGCATTGTTCGACTCCCTTTGACAATGTACAAACAGTGTCCCACGAATATGTAAACACATTTACAAACCTTAAAGTACATCAAAATAGGATGTGGCACCAGCCATGTTCGACAACTTACTTTTATTACTGAATGCAAACAACCAAACGATACCGCAGCACTACGTGACATTATACACATAGTCCAACTTACATGTGCTGCCACTTACATTAAAAGTAATTTACCATTGGGTCACAATCACATCCAGAAACTGGACAACACATAACACAAGGACGTGGCACCATTCACATCCAACAACTTATTTTTTTAAGTTAATGCGTACAACAAAACGACATCGTACCACATCGTGAACCCCCAAAAAACAATCTATCAAACACGATAATTTTCATGGTTCAAAAAAAAAAAAAAAAAAAACAGCAAATACACCATGTACCTGGCAATACAACAACGAATCAAGCACAAAACACCCAGATTGGACAACCTGCCGAACCTCCGTCCTACAACACCAATAACTACGTCACATAACACACATAATCGACAACCCCCACACGTATACTATCTTCAAATCGAGAACTATAAAAACCTGTATTCCTCATAAAACTCACAAAACATACAACTACTATTACATATTATGAATGAAGTAAACCGAAATTATCAAAAACCCCATATTCACATAAACCCTAGTTATGGGTTGTTAATCAAAATCAAATGAATGAACATTGCAAAACATTGGGCAAGCCACACTTACATTTTGGAGCCATCATTCCTCTTCGTTCACCGAAAATGATATTTCATTAGCACCTTCCCGTCGAACGTGGAGGTCAAATTGCACCCCTTCTCCTCTTGGTGGTGGTTTTCGAAATGTTCTCAAATGAATCATCCGTTCACATTAGAATAGAGCCACAAAACATATCTAATTTATTTTGTTTCCTAAAATTTTGCCTAAACTGAACCTGTAATTTCCACATATCAAGTTTATTTTAAATTTCAAATTCACATCCACATGGATATGATCTATGGTAACATTCAATTTCCTATATATGGTTTTGGTATTATTTATGATAAATAATTTTCCCTATTTTTAGAAAAAATTATTTGAGTCCTATTTACGAGACTTATGTTACATATGATCCTAAGTAAAAACTTATTTTCCCATAAATCCTATGGGAAGTTAGTTGACACATTTACCCGTAATAGTAGTTGTTAATGTCATAAATAATACCAAAATCATATATAGGAAATTGAATATTACCATAGATCATATCCATGTGGATGTGAATTTGAAATTCAAAATAAG
>NW_021028192.1:297541-311674 GCF_004153795.1 Camellia sinensis
ATAAGCAGTGATATGTGGAATTACAGGTTAGCGCAAATTTAGGAAACAAAATAAATTAGATATGTTTTGTGGCTTTTCTAATGTTTAACGGCGATTCATTGAGAACTTTTGAAAACCCACCACCGGAGGAAAAGAAGGGGTGATTCGACTGCCACGTTTGATGCGAAGGTGCTAATGAGAATACCGTTTTTCGGCGATGAATGAGGAGGAATGATGCTCCAAAACGTAAAGAGTGGCTTGCCCCCTGCTTTTTGCAATTTCATCATCTTGTCTTGATTAAAATCCCAATAGCCGTTTATGTGAATATGAGATTTTTGATAATTTCGGTTTACTCTCAATATAATATGTAATGGGTAGTTTGTATGGTTTTTGGTGAGTTTTATGAGGCAATACAGGTTTTTATTAGTTCTCGATTGAAGATAGTATTATATATTGGGGGTTGTCGATTCAAGTCCATGTTAAGTGGCTAATGCAACGCATACAGAATGCAATCTAGAATAGGCTCGGCTAATCTAAGGATGACATGTGAGAATGCACAGATAGCATGTATTCAAGTTAGATTTGAAATACTTTATGCAGTTAGCATGATGCGCCGAGCCTGGTGCATGCAAGACTAATGAATGATGCACGCATGCATAGCATAAGGTATGCTAAAGTAAACATGTCCTAATACTAACCATCAAAAGCAGGTAAGTAAAAGGGAGAAAGAAGTGGGGGTTGGAAGACATGCACACACGCACCCACACTTATTACAAATTCACCCTCGCTCGGAGGGACCAAAAGAATAATACAAATTAATTAACCTACAAGCTAATTAATTATTACAGACCAATTAATTAATTAACAAATTAACTAATCTAATGAAAGCAGTAAACGGCCTCGGGAAGAGGGCCCGATGCAATGCGCGCTCGGCTCCGCTCGGAAAGTCACTGCCATGCACAAGTTTGCCTCTGCTTTGACTATTCTGCCTCTTTGAAAATTGCACAACTTCCGAGGTTGCTTCTCTGAGTGTTGTGGGACACTACCGACTGAGTGAGATCATCACCGGCCATTTAGAATGGTCATCAGCGAAACATTGTGCTCTCGGCCAAACCTGTTTCGCCGGTCGGCACTAAACACTGCCGGTCGGCGGAAAGTTCCTGCAGAAACCTATTTGACAGCAACAGAGGGCAGACAAGGCATGGCAACGCATTTTCAAAGCAATGTGTGAACCACCACATCCCTTATCATGTTTGTGACTCAAAGAGGTATGGTGCTCGATTCTCGGACCACCAATCACGTATTTCAATGCGTGATGGCCCAAAAGCCAAGTTGTGCATTTTGATTTCAAATGACATGCAAACCAATTAAGCACATAGAGCCCAACCTCTATCATACTCAATTCATGAGGCAAAGCATACATGCTCTATGCAATGCAACCTAAGCATGGAGGCTAAGTATGCAACATGAACATGAGGACAAGTATGCAAGTTAGCAAACGTGCAAGGTGTAATCTTAACCGTGCACACATGCAAAGCATGTAAGATGTTAGGAAACTTAGCAAGAAATTCATGCCAAATGCAACACCATTTAAACATGCAACAAAACGTCATGAGCCAAGTACCTAAGCATACAAACATGCATGCAAACATGGTTGAATATCTAAGCATATAGAAGCAACTTTCAAGCACACTTAAAAGGGGCAAACATTGGCACATAGCATACATGATAAGCTTTGAAAAACATGTAGAAGATGATGCCAAATCAAGCTACCAATGCAAGCAAGGCATGCAACCAAGCCCAAGGACTTAAACTATGGTCAAATGACACATGAAGCAAATGACCAAAGTGGACCAAAACAGCCCCAAATCATGCCAAAACAAGGTCAAAGACACACCTAGATGACATCTAAATGGCCTATACATGGAAGCATACAAACGGGGCCAAACATGGAGCATAAGACACCAACCTCTTAAACCATTAAAGGAGCATCAAATGCAAACATACAAGCATGTTATAAGGACTGAAATGACATGATAAGTGGTTTCAAACCACTGAAACAAAGCAAGTAAAGCATGCTAGAGGGGTCAACACTCAAGGCCTACAAGGGAGATTGCATGGTAGCTATACAAAGCAAAGCATGGATGACCCAAATGACCAAAAACAGACCTTAAGCACACTAAAACATGCATAAAAGCTTCACAAAGCTAAGCCAAAATAAGTAAGCATAGCGGTCTAAGTGCTAGATACATGTTAAGGGCAATTCATGGCATTACAAGACAAGTATGCAAAGCAAGCATGGTGTGTCTAAACCAACTTAAAACAGTGCTATATCATGGCAAAATAAGCACAAATACTACTTAAGACATGGCCAACATGAACTTAAAAAAGGTGCTCACACATGAGGCTAAAATGGCACTTTTTGAAGACAACAAGGAGAGGGGATGGCCCTCTCCTTCCTAGGACCTTAAACCACCATCCTCACCACTATCAGTGGTGAGGAGGCCCAAACAAGGTGGTCCCGAAGCTCACCAAAAATAGCACAAAATGGGGCCAAACAAGGCCTAAGAGGGGGTAAACGACCCCAAACACAAAAGTGACCTTAATGAAATATCTTAAAAACAAAAAAAAAGAACTTTTTTATGTTATATGCGAAGCTCAAAACAGCAAGCAAGATAGGATAAAAGTGTGTGCAAAAACGGGGAATAAAGAGGGAAAAAGGGGTTACCTTTGTAGCCAAAAGGGGACAGCAGCCTCTTGGTCCCAAAAAAATAGTCCCTTAGCCTCTGAAAATGGTCTCCAAGCTCCTTAGGTTGATGATGGAGGTGTTAGGCCAAGAGTTGTAGTTCAAAAGGCCAAAAACTAAACCCTTTTGGACCCTCTAACCAACACAAATGTAGAGAGAGAGAAGGAGATATAGAGAGGGAGTGATATATATCTCCTACATATCAGATTTTTCTAACCTAGAACAACGAGAAGACCTCTCCTCTTATAGATTCCCTCTTGCAAAGCTTACACAACAAGCTTGCTTAGAGGGAAATCCCTCCATACAGAACAAGGAGAAGACCTCTCCTCTTATAGAAGTCCCTCTTGCAAAGCTTACACAACAAGCTTGCTTAGAGGGAAATCCCTCCATACACGTGTATGGAGGGAAGCAGAGTTGGTGCCAGCTATCACAGCTGGCACAAAATATCTACATAAAGTAGATGAACAGTAGTCGGCTACTCAAAATTGCCATTTTGACAAAAAGGAGTGCCGACCGGCAACAAATAGTGCCAACCGGCAAACAATACCAGCCGGTTGGCCTCTGGCCATGGCGGTGATGTGTGGGATGCCTCACAAGGCATTCCCTGCCCCCTCCAAGGCAAAAACCAAAGTGTTGGTGTGAAACCAGACACTAAACAGTCGAGTTCGGAGATCCTGAGGCAAGGCGCGTAGCCGAGACCTCCGGGAACTCCAAACGCACACAAACATGGATGATCACCGGGTTGTTCAGACGGGACGTCCAAGTCTGAGGACGGTCAATAAATGGGGTTGTCTACACTGCCGCTGGAGTTACATTGGCCTTGCCAATCTCTACGAGCAAGTGGACGTTGAGCCACTCGAATCTGACCTCGAGTATTGATCTGGGAGACTTTTCAATTTTATTAAGTATTTTTTAATTCTGATTGTAATTTTTGTTCGGTAGACTTAGACTTTTGTTGGTTCAGGGTAGTTTTCATGTATAAATTGGTTACTATTTGCCACTTATTTATTAATGAAATTTCCTTGTTATTTCACCACCACTTGTACACAGTTTGTGAAGTTATGTTAATGAAGAATGTTTTTCCTTTAACTACTTTGGATAAAATCATTGCTGTGTTTGAGCTTCCAGAGATTGAATATCTTATGACAATATTGATTTATCACTCATATGCCGAGTATGGTGGGCATTCAAGCCGAATAGATTGATGAATCTTAAGTATTTTGAATAATCGATTCATGAGCCGTTCTGGGGCATTTAAGCCGAATAGATTGATGAATCTACCCTGCCCCAGGGGGTGCATGATCATTGCGGAGCCGGCTGAAAACGACCTTAAGAATTTTGAAGAGTCGATTCATGAGCCGTCTGGGGCATTTAAAGCCGAATAGATTGATGAACTCTACCCTTGCCCCAGGCGGTGCATGATCATTCGAGAGCCGGATGAGACGACCTTGAGAATTTTGAAGAGTCGATTCATGAGCCGTCTGGGCATTTAAGCCGAATAGATTGATGAATCTGCCCTTGCCCTAGGGGGTGCATGATCATTCGAGAGCCGGATGAAAACGACCTTAAGAATTTTGAAGAGTCAATTCATGTTGCCGTTTGGGGCATTTAAGCCGAATCAGATTGATGAAATCGCCCTTGCCCCAGGGGGTGCATGATCATTTGGGAGCCGAATGAAACGACCTTAAGAATTTGGAAGAGTCGATTCATGAGCCGTCTGGGACAGTTAAGCCGAATAGATTGATGAATCTGCCCTTGCCCCAGGGGGTGCATGATCATTCGGGAGCTGGATGAAACGACCTTAAGAATTTTGAAGAGTCGATTCATGAGCCGTCTGGGGCGCTTGAGCCGAATAGATTGATGAATCTGCCCTTGCCCCAGGCGGTGCATGATCATTCGGGAGCCGGATGAGACGACCTTGAGAGTTTTGAAGAGTCGATTCATGAGCTGGCTGGGGTACTTGAGCCGAATAGATTGATGAATCTGCCCTTGCCCTAGGCGGTGCATGATCATTCGGGCGCCGGGCGATTGAGGTTTTTTTCAATTAATGAGATTGCCTCGAGGGCGCTGCCTCTGTAAAGGATAAATGAACAAAGGTACAACCTTTATGAGCTTAGTAAACAGCTGACTCCAGCTCTTGGAGGAAGATTTATCGTGTGAATGTCGAACAGACTCTTCTTTAACAGCAGAGGGGAAGTGAGGACGCTAGCTGAGCTGGACGGTGACATGAATCGAGGTGGTGAACCTTTGTGCATAGTAAGTAGGAGTTCTAGGGATCGAGAGAGGCGTCGGTCTCCTCGACGTCGAAGCAGGTCACCCAGGCGGGACAAACAGTCGCAGGGCAGATCTCCGCAACTCCGAGTCGAGAGGGGATCTGACGCGAATCCGTGCCCATTAAGCTTTGTGGTATTTGTGGAGAATAGACCCATGACAGAGGCAGACTTGATCGTTCGAGACCCAAATGTAGCGGTCGAGTTTGCTCGACAAATTTTTCCTCCTGAGGTGCAACAGTCAATGGTAGGTCGCCAGGACTATGACGTATTTCGCGAAGGCATTCACGGGGCGGTGAAGGGGCTTTACACTGCCTATGAAATTGGCATGATGCTACGCATTGCCCGATGAGAATTGAAGAAGAAGGAGGAATGTATTCGAAGTTTGGAGGCTCGCGCGAAAGCGGCTGAGCGTGAGTTAAGGAAGACCAGGGCGGCTCAGGCACAACCCGCCGGGCAGGGAACCCAATTGTGGAGGAAAGGGTTACCAGTTGGCTCATCAGTACTGTGCTCATCGATCGTGAGATGGCGAGTATGTTTGCAATGGAGTCCGCGAATGGGAGGGCCTATGAAAAAGGTTTTCATGAAGGCCAAAAAGTTGGAATCGAAAAGACCAAGGAGAAGCTTGCCGAAGAGGTTTGCCGGTGTGAGAATCGTGGATTTAGGCACGGTTGGATCAAGGCATCTTGAGCCACGGAAGCTCTTCGAGCGTCGAGCATTGATTCGGCATCGCCACTCTACCACAGTAAACATTTTCCGTTTTCTGCTTTTGAAGTCGAGAAAAGTGAGGATGAGGGTGACGCCGTATAAGAATACGCATTGTAAGGTTGAAACGCAATAAAAACTATGTAATTTATTGTTGGATTGAATAAAAACGTTCTATTATAAATATTTCGTCGTAGTTCGTATTCGGCATATATGTGTTTCGTTTTATTATATGGATGTTTGAATGAATGTACAAACATTGATTGTATAGTGATACGCCGGCTTATAGGCGGGGTCGGCCCAATCGTAATGGCCGTTTATTCTTAAATGTGGCCACTGTAATTTCAAGAGGCCAAAAGCCAGTACGTGGAGTGGCTGTGGCAAATTCCAGTCGGCGCGGGGTCTAAATGCTTGGCCGGTTGGATTGATAGCGCTGCCCTTGTCCCAGTCAGTGCATGTGTTCCAAAAAGCCGTTCGGATACCTAGGCCGTGGTGAATGTCAACCGACGTTCGTCTCTTGGGGTTTTGGCGTTAATGAAATAGCCTTGAGGTCACTGCCAGCATTTAAAAATAAATGGAATGGACTCTTCGTGTCAGTGACCTCATTAATATAACGCCGTTTGTTGCGTGGGGTTATATAATATTGTGGATGTAAAACAGAGTTTCTTTAATCAGCCAAACTCGAACTTTGGCCGAGCTTGATGCCGCAATGGATCGCAGCGGAGAATTCTCTGGTGTGGGAGGTAGGTCATTAAAAAAGAAACGGGAGGCGCGTCAGCCTCCAAGTCATCGAAGCAGATCGCCCCGAAAGGAGACACAACGTGTCACACCCCAAACCCGCCCCTAAAAGTTTGGGCATGACCCGTTCGAAAACGAACACTTAACTTGTTGTAAATAACATAAGGGGCCTCATCGGAAGCATAAAGTAAGAAAATAACTATACATATAAATTCCATTGAGCTACATCTACATGCCAGGATCTCTTATACATCACATTCATCATGGGAAATAGATAAAGCTCCAAACCATGTTTTGTAGCATCGGTCATAAACAAACATACGTATAGACCCAGCCCCATCATTGGGTTTATACAAAAATCATTGAAGTTCTACGTCTTCAACCTTAAATGGGTAATCAAAATTAAGCTAACATTTCAATAGACTTTACAAAAATAAATGGCTTCGTGCAGTGCCTGAACCCACGAAGGTTGACAAAAGAAAACGGGTGTCATGACTAGGACTGACCACCTGGTTGGTTACCTACAGAAACAGACATTAAACAGAGTGAGCCAAGCTCAGTGAATAGTAATACATAAATAAAACGATGCTTAACTTGAAACATAACACTTAGCAATGCATACAAAGATGTAGAGTTCACATAGTTAGTCTAATTCTGTGCTGAGTACATAACGGCCTTAGGTTCAATCTTGCATCATAAACATGGTGGCTATAAGCCCTTGAAACATATGGCACTAAGGCCCTTGAAACATGTGGCATAAAGCCCTTGTAACATATGGCACTAAGGCCCTTGAAACATGTGACATAAAGCCCTTGTAACATATGGCACTAAGGCCCTTGAAACATGTGGCATCTAAGCCCTTGAAAAGTTGGCATGAAGTCCTTGATACAAAGAACTTGTAACATCCTTGAACTTGTAACATACATAAACTTGTAACAACATAAACTTGTAACATACATAAGCTTGTAACAGACTTAAACTTGTAACATATACTTGAAACATACCTGAACATGTAACATACTGGAAACATGCCTGAAACATGCTTGAACATCATTCATTAATTCAAACGGAACATATCATAACTAGAGCATTTCTTGTTGTATCATGTCATTATCGTACGCTTAACAATGAGAGACTAATTCACATTCTCATGAGGGTCACACAATGATGCTAAACTTTGCACTTATATCGCGGGTTCTGAATAGCTTCCAATTTATAAGCAACATAGCAAAATAACTTCAAACTCATATGGATACACATAGCTACTTTTATATTTACTCAGAATCCGTTCTCCAGGAATGAACATAAATTCTTTTGGGCAAATGACTTAATTCACATGCTCTATTAATTAGTAGCATACACCTTTGTTTAATCGTTCTTATATGTTAACATAGTTACCTTGCCTTGTAATTAACAGAGTCTTAATGGTAACCGTTACATCATTCCCAAGAGTTGACATAATTAACGTAAAGTTAACACGACATTCCTGATAAATAGTAACGAAAAGTAAGTACATTTTCATTAGATTATAGATGACTTTATTGGTTTCACAATTTCACAGCTCGGCCCTTGGCCTGAGGGGTTCACACATTCACAATAGCCTTTGGGTTTCATAGATTCACAACTTATCACATCGGCCTTCGGCCCTTTGGATTCACAAGTTCACAAGTTTGGCCCTTGGCCTCATAGCTTCATAAGTCACAAATCGGCCCTTGGCCACATAGGTTTGATCTTCACAAATGGCCCTTGGTCACATAACTTCATATTTCACAAGTTCTTTTGATGTTTTCATAATTTCATAATGTTTCTCACATAACTTCACAAACTCTTTTGAAGTTTCCATAATATCACAGTGTTTCTCACATAGCATACGTAACATTTATGTCAACATTAATTCTTACGACGAGATTTAACATCAATAACGATAAAACGTTAAAGGACATTCAAGTACTTACTTACTCCACGCAGCGTCAGGTGGCTTGATCCGTCCCTGTAGCTGACCCTACACAATTCACATATTCAAACATAATTCATCATAAGTACAAACACCAATCTCCAATCACTATGAGTCAACACAACCATTAATCAAACGAAAGTCAATATCACTTAGTGTCATTACACCATTTGTAATTTAACATAAATTTCAAATACAATCCTTAAATTCCCATTTCACATTCCAAAACCGTTCATATCATTCATGACCATTAATAGATATTTTCCCAATTTTCCCTTCACATGATAGCATGAATTCCAATATTCATAACAAAGTTCATTTGCAAATTTTAAACATAATTTTCAAATATAACCAAATTCCAATTAAACTTGTACGTATATAATTCAACCTATCAATTTCATGATTCTACTTTCAATTTGGGCCAAATCATTGATTATCATCATGAATCAACCTGAGGTTTCTAGAAAACCTAGAAATTTCTAGAAAAAAATCAAATTTCTTGACCCATTACTTTTTATTCCAACTTTCCCATTGATTATACACCTAGGGTTCACAATCCATCATTTTAGCCCATCAATTGAGCTCCCAACATCTCAAACCCAAAACTTCCAATTCTCATAATATACTCTAGATGCCCAAAAATGTAGGTTTTGTATGTATATAATTAAAATACCATAAATCTATCTATTTATGGAAGTATTGAGAAAAAACAAGAACCCCTACCTCAAGAATAAAGCAAATGAGCAAAGCTTTGATGAGAATCCGTCACAAATCCGAGCTTCAATTGGTTGAAAATGTTGATCTTCTCTTGTTCTCCATCCTTAATGCAAGATCCATTGAGGATTTGTTAATAAAAGTGGAGGAAATCAAGGTTTTGGAAGCTAGGGTTTCGGACATGGAAGAGGGGAGAAGAAGAGAGGAAAAGAAATTGCAAGAAATGGCCCCAAAATCCCGTTTTTAGAGCTGCTGTCCCGCACAGGCCGCACGTGCGGCGCTATTCCCCGCACGTGCGGCTCTGCTTCCAGCACAGATGTGAAAACTTCAAACGGGTATAACTCTCTCATCGGGACTCCGTTCTAGGTCGTTCTTGTGTCCAAATCGAAACCCCGGAAATAAGCTTTCCAATGGTTCTAACCTCATATTCAAATTCAAAGTGTGGAAAAAGAAAAGGACAAATGAATGACGGCTGATCGTAGGTTAATTATTCGAATTAAATTCGTTGGTCCAATCTTACTTTACCATCATACCACCACCTCAAACAATGCCCCAAAATAAGGTAAGAACATTCCAAATACACTATTAAGAATGTCAAAAATGAGCCCATGCTCAAGCGGAGGGTAAAAAAATTCCAAGCCGATACAATAAAGGTCGCCATAACTCAGCAGATAAGTCTTTAATTCCGATAGATATAGTTGAATTAAAACACATTAACCCCTAATTAAATAAGGATGACTTTCTATACGCATTTTGGGGTCATTACACAACGACCGTTGCCCTTAACCTTCCTTGTCTTGGATCTTGGCCTTGACATTGTCGATGGTGTCAGAGGGAGGGCCAGAGATAAGCTAATTCGGGGCACGGTTGGATCAAGTTATTTTCAGCCGCGGAGGCCTTCCAAATGACGTGCATTGATTCGGGGCCTCCGCTGTATCAACGTGATTAATTCCCCTTTTCTCCTTAGAAGTTAAAGATAGATATTGTAATGTTCGAACGCGGATTGCGTCTATGTAACAACTGTTTGATCAAATAAAAAGTTTTATTTCAAACATTTGCGTCTTACTCTGGATTTTTTATTTTTTATTTTTTTATATATGCTTAGCTAAGCACCTTATTTCGAATGTTGGCATGTTTTGTTTTGTTCCGTTTTGTTCGTGCCAAAGGGTGCTCTGAATTCGGAGGTATGATCTGCCCTAGGGTGTTATGCGTCAGAGGCGCTGCGAATTTGGAGTCTTAATCGGCCCAAAGACATCTTGCGCCAATGGGGCTCCGTAACTGGCATTTGGATGCGGAGACTTTAATCGGCCCTAAGGTGTAATGCACCAAAAGGGGGCTCCGAATCCGAAGACTTAGCTTGGCCAATCGTGATATCCACGAAGGGCGCTCCGAATTTGAATTCTTAATCGGCCCTAAGGTGTAATGCACCAAAGGGGGCTCCGAATCCGGAGACTTTAATCAGCCCTAAGGTGTCATGCACCAAATGGGGGGCTCTGAATCCGGAGACTTAGTTTGGCCAATCGTGATATCCACGAAGGGCGCTCTGAATCCGGAGACTTAGTCGGCCCTAAGGTGTCATGCACTAAAGGAGGCTCCGAATCCGAAGACTTTAATCGGCCCTAAGGTATCATGCACCAGAGGGGGGCTCCGAATCCAGAGACTTAGTTTGGTCAATCGTGATATCCACGAAGGGCGCTTCGAATCCGGAGACTTAGTCGGCCCTAAGGTGTCATGCACCAAAGGGGGCTCCGAATCCGGAGACTTTAATCGGTCCTAAGGTATCATGCACCAAAGGGGGCTCCAAATCTGGAAACTTAGTCTGGCCAATCGTGATATCCACGAAGGGCGCTCCGAATCCGGAGACTTAGTCGGCCCTAAGGTGTTATGCACCAAAGGGGGCTCCGAATCCGGAGACTTTAATCGGCCCTAAGGTGTCATACACCAAAGGGGGCTCCGAATCCGGAGACTTAGTTTGGCCAATCGCGATATCTACGAAGGGCGCTCCAAATCCAGAGACTTAGTCGGCCCTAAGGTGTCATGCACTAAAGGGGGCTCCGAATCCGGAGACTTTAATCGGCCTTAAGGTGTCATGCACCAAAGGGGGCTCCGAATCCAGAGACTTAGTTTGGCCAATGGTGATATCCATGAAGGGCGCTCCAAATCCGGAGGCTTAATCGGCCCTTTAATCGGCCCTAAGGTGTCATGCACCAAAGGGGGCTTCGAATCTAGAGACTTAGTTTGGCCAATCGTGATATCCACGAAGGGTGCTCCGAATTCGGAGGCTTAATCGGCCCTAAGGTGTCATGCACCAAAGGGGGGCTTCAAGAAATGAATTGAGCGACGAAGAAAAATGGTTTGCATTGTAGAAGTGATATATATACAAGTATCAAAGCCCACAGGTCGGGTCAGTGATAGGGTTCTAATAAAATCTCTGCTTGTGCAGATTGCGGGGAGCCACAGATTTCTTCAATGCCATGGGCTGTCGGGAAGCGTATAAACTGATGATAAGTGCTTGGAATGGCCTTCATAATATGTAACCAGGTCCGTCCCATGATGACATTATACGGCGAAGGGAGCTTTACGACCAGGAATTCTACTTCGACCGTTCTGGAGCCCACTCGGACAGGTAGTATGATCTTCCCTAACGGGTACTCGGGATTCATATTAAAGCCGAACAATGGGTGAGGCGTCGGAGACAGATCTGACTCGTTGAAGCCGAGTTTGATGAAAGTTTTGTAATACATAACCTCTGAAGTACTCCCTGGGTCTATGAGAATGCGTTCAACGGTGAACCGATTTACGCGTAATTTGATGACCAACGGATCGATGTGGGAGGCTGTTGTGCCGCTAAGATCGGAGTCATTGAAAGTAATTGTTGGAGTTTCTCTGGGCCATTCGGTCGAGATACGTTGCTTTTGGGGGATTGGATGTGATTGAATTGTGTGCACGGTTGGGGACACAGGCAGGCTATAGATTATATGGATCACGCCAAGTGGAGGTGAGTCCTGCCTCAAGGCTAATGCCTGGATTGGCTTTCCCTTTCTCACGTACTGTTGCAGTCGGCCATCTTACACCAGTTCTTCTAGGTGATCCTTTAATGCGTAACAGCTCTCGGTTTCGTGGCCGTGATCTTTGTGATACTCGCACCGCCTATCCCTTCTTCGCGTGTCAGGTGGCCCCACCATCTTTGACGGCCATTTGAAGAATGGAAAGTGTTGGACTTTGGTCATTATTACAGTGATTGGTTCTGACAACTCTGTGTACTTCTTGCCAGCACGCCTCGAGTGCCTGCTGTCGACTTGCAGTTGTTCATTCGTTCGGTGAGAGCATTGATCGCTTGATCGGTGAGAGTCCCGCCTTTTGTCTCGTTTAGCGCATTGCCGTGGCTCAAGGCTCGGAGGTGGCATGAAACTTATTGGTTGAGCAATTTCAAGGGGGGCCGTTTTGTTGGACATTTGGCCGGGTTGTCATAAGCTGACCTTCCCCAATCGTACCCAAGTTCCCGAGCCGAGAACTCTGGGATGACGGACATGTGGCCTTAGGCAAATGGTCAGGGTTTTCCTAAATTCTCCCCAAAATAAAATATTTAGGTGGCGACTCGTATCTGGCAAAACAGTCCACGTTTGGCACTTTCCTTACAAAAGTCGCTCTCTTTCATAACGACGTTGCCAGATGGTGGACTCTTTGGTTCAGATTAAGAAGCGTTACAAGTAGAGTCGCCAAACTATAGTTGAGCCAAAACGAATAGAACGGACTCATCCTTCCCAGGGCGTTCACGGGTACGGTCTACAGGCTATGAGTAGAAACTGTCAGGTTTCAAGCAGCGCCCATTTCAGACCATACATTATTCTTGAAACACACAGGAGAAGATAACAGCTCTTGATTATTATGTTGATGTATGAGTAATTACTGGGGATGATTTTTGAGGGATCTCTAACTCCAGCGAACTAGTTGGTGATCCGGAATTTTGAATGAAAAAATTGGGTGTGGTTAACAGTGAATTTTTTGGGGAATTGAGGTTGGCTTGGTCAAAGCGAGGCAATCTTTCTATCCAAAGAAAGTAGTGTGTTGAATTTACTTGTAGAAATTGGATGCTTGATTTGTAAGGCTGAGGGACACTCCAATTGTTCAAATCATCACCTTAGGGGAGTATCCTGATTAACACCTACTAATAACAGAGGTATCAAAGGGATAGTTGGAAGACTAAATCTACTTTGGCACATACTCGAGCTGGACTCTGATTCACTTCAGTGCCTGCGTGATTTCCAGATATATGAAGTGTTCATAGACCGAAGTCTTATTCCGTGAGTCGTGCCTCCTACCCTTTCAATATGGATGCCGAGATTTGATACATGTGTGTTCGCATACTTGAAATCAGCCCGGGAAAGGAACTTATGTTCACTAAAGAATAATCATTCCTAAATATTGGTGGTTACACGATGCAGATTTAGGAGGGAACATATTGATAGATAGAGTCTACTGGGTATTTCATTTTTGTAGGAGGAAACCTTATACTTGGAGGATAAGAACAAAAAGGTAGTAGCTCTTTCTAGCTGCCGAAGCTGAGTTTAGAGATGAATAAGGGACTTTGTGAAACATCCTCTCTCGCGCTTCGCGCTTTACTTCACAGAAAGTTGGTTCCCACTTGCTTCAGTCAATAGAGTTATTTTTGTGATAACAAAGCAGCATTAGTATTGCTACACAATTTGGTCCAATGATCGTACAAAGCATGTTGAAGAAATGATCACATTTCATTCAAGGAAAAGGTACTTTGATTGGCTCGGGATAGTTTCATTTCCGGGTTTGTCAATTCCGCAAAGAGATCATCGTCCGCGCGCGTGCAAGCGTATCAAGATATATCCTCCTGATCCCATACAGGATAGAGTAACCCGTCAAAGGATGCTGGTCTCATAAAATCAGCGCAGAAAGAGAAATCTCTCACCCAAATCTCTTTAAGCTAGCGTGATTCTCCCTTACCCGCTCGTGGCCGCGTTGTTTACTCTTTGCCTTCGTTCTGTAACTTCTCC
>NW_021028192.1:311944-356791 GCF_004153795.1 Camellia sinensis
TCTCTCGCCCGATCTGAAGATCGGCCTCTACTAATCATGATGAAAAGTTTTGAAAACATTATGCGTTCTTATTCCGGTTATTAGCCTAGATTTACTATGTGATGCGCACAGCATACAAGTATAGACTGAATCGCCTGAGTTAGAACAAAACATTTCATGTTTGTTTTTGAAAGCAGTTTGCTACTCGTAAGTAGACTAAAATGCAGGTTTTGCCACCCTCAAGTAGGTTTTAGAAAAGATGGTTTTTGCCACTATCAAGTGGGCTTAAAACTCACGGTTTTAATGCATTATTCCAATTCAGGTAATTCAACCTCCATCCACAGACATTCAAGCAGTTATATCACATAAGCAAATAGCCTCATGGTAATCATGCTGTCATGGCAACACTCACACGCATGCAAGGATGCTAAAGCGTGAAAGCTTACCGAGTACTCCAAGCCAAAACAAAAGCTATGTTAGAAATCCATGCATGATCCCTGGCGCAGCTGGAGAAATGCCTAATGCAACACATGAAGGAATGCGAATACAATAGGCTCGACTATTCTAAAATGACATGCGAAATGCTACAACTAACACGTATTCAATTTAGAATTGAAACACGAATGCAGTTAGTATGATGCGCCGAGCCCGGTGCATGCAAGACAAATGTATGAATGCAAGCATGCATAACATAAGGTATGCTAATTTAAATATGTCCTAATACTAACCATCGAAAGCTAGTAAATAAAAGGGAAGAAAGAAGTGGGGTTGAAAGACATACACACACTCACACACACTTATTACACAATTGCCCCCGCTCGGAGGGTTCCAAATAATATTACATAACCAAATGAATACTGCTAAATTAATTATTACAGAACTTCTAATTAATTAACGAATTAAATATAGAAGGAAGATGGCCGCAGCCCTGCCTCGGAATGCGCGAATGGTGCATGCTTGACTCGTCTCACCCGGAAACCCGTACCATGCCACTGTTGCCTCTGTTTACATTGCCCTGTTCCTCTGAAAATTTGCCCAAGTCCCAAGGATGCTTCTCTGAACACTGGGGAGCATCACCAACCAAGTGGGAACACCACCGGCCGAAGGGGATGGTCATCGACCATTGGTTGAGCCACCGGCTAATTGTATTTGGTCGGTCGGCACTCAAAGTAGCCGGCCGGCTATTTCTTCCTGCAAAATCCTGCAGTTGACAGCAGCAGAGGGCAAGCAGTGTATGGCATGAAATTTCCAAGCAAATGTGAGCATGGCTACACTCCCCATTATGCAATGGACTCAAGGGAACATGACCCTCGACCCTCGGATCATCAATTATGCATTTTGATGCATAATAGCCTAAAAGGCCAAGTTTGCCATTCAATGTAAAATGCATGCAACAAAAGAGATGAATGCCAACACCCTTTCATATTGAGATCAAGGGCGTCGGCGATCGAGGATTGAGGCGTGTTACGTCACTTGGAGTACGAATACTCTCAATCCTCATGCTTGGTTTGACACCCCAAACCAAGCAATGCAATGCATGTATACAAACATGGCTCAAGAATGCAACATGAGGCTAAGATGCAAAACATGCCAAATGCAATGCAATCTATTATGCAAGCATGCAATGTGCTAATCATGCAAGAGGCAATACAATGCAATTTAACATGTGATGCAAACATGGTACAATGCAAGCATGCAACAAGAGGCAACAAGTCAAACATAGAACTATGTACAAGAATGGACTTAGACTGAAATAGGAGGCCTCAGCCACACCCTAAAACAGTGGCCAAAAGGGTCAAAAATGGCACAACTTATGCATACAAGCATGCACACACTAGGGGTGCAACTCGGGCGGGCTCAACCCGAGCAACCCGAGCCCAACCCGAGTTTTTTTAGGGCTTGGGCAACTATATCTTGTAATCTGGACGGGCTTGGGCAGATTTTTGATGCCCAAATTGCAATTTGGGCCGGGCTTGTGCAGAACCAATGGCCAACCCGAGCAACCCGAACCCGAATTGAATTTAATATATTATATAAATTATATAATATATAATATAATATATATATATATATAATTTAATAAATTATATAATATATATAAATTAAGTAAAAGAGTTAGTCTTAATTTTTATTTTTTTTTTGGTTAGTCTTCTATTAAGTAAAGAGTTAGTCTTAATTTTTATTTTTTATTTTATTTTATTTTTTTGGTTAGTCTTCTACCATTAGATTAGCATCTTTTATGTCTACCCTTAGATCTACCTACAGGTTTCTAGAATCGGGCAATTCGGGCAATTCGGGCTAACCCGAGTTCAAAATACAAAGCTTGGGTTGGGCTTGGGCAGCAATGCTCGGGTTCATGGTCGGGCTTGGGCGGGCTTGGGCACTGCCAAATACAATTCGGGTCGGGCTTGGGCAGACCCCCAACCCGACCGAACCCGCCCGAGTTGTATCCCTAGCACACACCAAAGCCTATCATCTAAGCATGAAAGGGGACAACCCTAAGCATACTTAAAGGCAATATGCTTGGACATTAAACACTCATGTTAAACTCTGAAAAGCATGCAAAAGATGACACCAAGATATGCTAGGGAATGAATGCAAAATAGAAGGTATTCAAGGCCACAAAAGAGAG
The DNA here is from genome assembly GCF_004153795.1 of Camellia sinensis. NCBI lineage: Eukaryota > Viridiplantae > Streptophyta > Magnoliopsida > Ericales > Theaceae > Camellia > Camellia sinensis. The sequence continues at coordinate 314,556 of NW_021028192.1, forward strand.
CATTGCTCAACACCTACCCCAAGCAAACATGGCATGAACTAAGCAACCCAAAACAAATTTTTTATGCATCAAAATATGCCCCAAAACCCACTGATATGGCAGCCCCAAAAACTTAAATACATAAGCGTGCACAATGCTCATTTCAAGGCACAAAAGGACACCTCTTCAAGGCATGAAAAGGGTGATGGATACATGCATAGGAATATGGATTAGGGACTGAAATGGCATGTGAAATGACTCCAAATCATTGAAACAACCCAACTAAAACATGCTCATGACTCACACCCTCAAGGCTCACAAGCCAAAATACAAAGGAGCTATACCAAACATGGTAAATATGATCAAATAAGCTCCCAACAAACCTTAAGCATGGTAAGACATGGCTAAGAACTTCACAAAGTTAGGCCAAAATAGGAGAGCATCGTAGGTTAAATGCATGATGCATTTCTAGGCATAACAGGGGAATACAAAGCAAGTATATTATGCATGCAAGGGACCTTTAATCCGACCAAAAACAGAGGCATATTATGACCCAATAACACCCAAAAACCTCTGGAATGAAGCCAAGAACAACTAATCATACATGCTACCCTTATGAGCCAAAAATGCAAACAAAAGAGAGACCAAGGGAGAGGGCTGTCCCTCCCTTATGCAAGACCTCAAAACCCCTTCTTCACCACTGAAAATCCACTGGATTTCAGTGGTGAGAAGGCCAATACACAAGAGGTTCCAAAACTTAACAAAGAGAGTACAAAAAAGGGCCAAACAAGGCCTAAGAAGGGGAGATCGACCCCAAACAACAAAATGACCTAATGAAGTATCTTAAGCATGCAAATACGAGACTTTTTCCAGTTATACACGAAGCTCAAATCAGTATGCAAAGCAGGTCAAAAGCTAGTGCAAGATTGGAGAATCTAAAGCAAAAGTGTTACCCTTGAAGAACACCTCAAGAACAGCAAGTCCAGCCACCTTCTTCTGATCAAAACCAACTCAAAACCTCAAGAATAAACCCTCAACACCACCCAAAGTCGAAGTATGGTGTAATGGTGTGTGTTTTAGTGCAAAAGGAAGAACAAATCACCCTTTTAGGCCCTCAAACACACACAAATGAAGAGAGAGAGGAAGATATAGAGAGAGATGATGTATGTATCAGAATATATATGTTCTAGGTCTGATTTTGCTGAACCAAAAACGAGGAGAGGGTTCGTCTCCTTATATAGACCCTCAAAGGTGCTAAGCTTCCAAGAGAAGCTAAATAAAAGGATTAAGACTTCTTCAAGAAGCCAAGGCAAAGGGGCCAAGGCTTCTTGAGGAAGCTGAGGCAGGGTCCAAGCTTCTTGAGGAAGCTAAGACAAAGGTCCAAGCTTCCTCAAGAAGCTAGACCAAAAGGATGCAAAAGGGGCAAAACAGCCACAGATGTGCACGGGGGCAGGGTTTGTGCATTCCAGCTGGCACAGTTGGCATGCACCATGCCTGAAAAAGGAAAAAAGGTGATACCGGCCAGAAAAAGAGGCCATTGGCCAAACAGGTGGTCAACCGGCCACACAAAATGCCGACCGGCCAATGGAATATTTCACCAATGGCCGGTAGCCTCAAAACACGGCCGATGGCCTCAAGCCATGGCCGGTGGGTATCAGGGGTAGCTAGCAAGCTACTCTTTACCCTTAGGTGCAAAAACAAATAAGTCCTTGGTGTAAAACCAAGCACAGAACAAGCAAGTCGAGAGATCCTGAGGCAAGGCGCGTAGCCAAGACCTCAGGGAACTCAAAACAAACACGAACACGGATGATCACCGAGTGTTCAAGCAGTGACGTCCAAGTCTTGAGGACGGTCAAAAATGGAGTGTCTACAGTTGCCCCTCTTTGACAGAACTCGAAAGTCATAACAATGACAGGAGTAAGTGTCAAAGCCCAGAGACGACCCATTTTTGACAAGGCTGAAGACTCAGACAAACATACAAGCTACAGATAAGATATGCGCTCGAGGGCAGGGGCAAAATGCAACTGACAATGCAAGAAGCTGAACATAACTTATGATCATGCAAAGAAAGCCTATAACGAAGCATATCATGCAACAATTTTAAGTAATCAAACACAAATCCAACTACATTATAATGCAGAAAGGATGTAAGAGAATTTTGTAATTCTCGTTACGTTTCACGCGGAGAATACAATACCTGTGCGATTCGTCTGGTTACACCCGCTTCAAAAGAACCGTACATACAACATCGTGCCTGAAAGAGAAAGAAAACTTAACAGGTACAATATCGTTAGCAATATGCATAACAATGCAATTGAAAGTGCATGACAATGCAAGTTGAATAGAACGCATCACAATACGATTTGAAACAAGCATAACAATGTTATGAAGGTAAACACATGTAAGTAAAGCATAACGCGACAACACATGCAATATGTATAAAAAGAACTTGAATACATGTAAGTAAAGCATAACGCGATAACGCATGCAATGTGTATAAGAAGAACTTGAACACATGTAAGTAAAGCAATAACGCAACAACGCATGTAATGTGTATAAAGAAAACTTGAACACATGTAAGTAAAGCAATGCACGTATGCATGCAATGTGTATAAAAAGAACTTGAACACATGTAAGTAAAGCATAACACGACAACGCATGCAATGTGTATAAAAAGAACTTGAACACATGTAAGTAAAGCATAACGCGATAACGCATGCAATGTGTATAAGAAGAACTTGAACACATGTAAGTAAAGCAATTCATGTATGCATGCAATGTGTATAAAAAGAACTTGAACACATGTAAGTAAAGCATAACGCGACAACGCATGCAATGTGTATAAAAAGAACTTTAACATATGTAAGTAAATCATAACGTGACAACGCATGCAATGTGTATAAAGAGAACTTGAACACATGTAAGTAAAGCATAATGCGACAACGCATGCAATGTGTATAAAGAGAACTTGAACACATGTAAGTAAAGCATAACGCGACAACGCATGCAATGTGTATAAAAAGAACTTGAACACATGTACGTAAAGCATAACGCGATAACGCATGCAATGTGTATAAGAAGAACTTGAACACTTGTAAGTAAAGCAATGCACGTATGCATGCAATGTGTATAAAAAGAACTTGAACACATGTAAGTAAAGCATAACACAACAACGCATGCAATGTGTATAAAGAGAACTTGAACATATGTAAGTAAAGCAATAACGCGACAACGCATGTAATGTGTATAAAGAGAACTTGAACACATGTAAGTAAAGCAATGCACGTATGCATGCAATGTGTATAAAAAGAACTTGAACACATGTAAGTAAAGCATAACGCGACAACGCATGCAATGTGTATAAAAAGAACTTAAACACATGTAAGTAAAGCATAACGTGATGACGCATGCAATGTGTATAAGAAGAACTTGAACACATGTAAGTAAAGCAATGCACGTATGCATGCAATGTGTATAAAAAGAACTTGAACACATGTAAGTAAAGCATAACGCGACAACGCAAGCAATGTGTATAAAGAGAACTTGAACACATGTAAGTAAAGTAATGCACGTATGCATGCAATATGTATAAAAAGAACTTGAACACATGTAAGTAAAGTATAACGCGACAACGCATGCAATGTGTATAAAAAGAACTTGAACACATGTAAGTAAAGCATAACGCGACAACGCATGCAATGTGTATAAAGAGAACTTGAACACATGTAAGTAAAGTATAACGCGACAACGCATGCAATGTGTATAAAAGGAACTTGAACACATGTAAGTAAAGCAATGCACGTATGCGTGCAATGTGTATAAAAAGAAAAGAGGGGCAGATTCAACTTGAAGCATGGTAAAGACATGTTATTCATGATGTTGAAATGCAAAGCATTGCAACACAGTATAATTGATGCGATTTGCGGAATTCACAGGAGACAAAAATGATATGGAGAGGGGTGCTCTTCGCACGCACCGGGCATCACTCATAGAAGTCATGTCCTGAGGTCAACTCGAAGGTCTACTAATGTTCCAAAAATGTACTTCCTTGCACTGTCTCGAGTAATGAAGGTGCCAAACCATGTGGTTGACCCGAACAAGGGCGCGGGAGGTGCATTGACCGCAAGGGGAGGTTACCGGTATCAATTCCGATACTCTGCTGCCCTACTCTCCTTTTGTTTTACTTTTCTTTTTACTGGTAGTTTAAGCACATTGCACTGCCTCAGGCAGGTTTTTACTCTCTTTTTTTTTTTTAAAAACTGTGTACTCTTTGCAAAATACATGATGAAAATGAAACAGTCATTTTGTTCAAAAAGGTGTTACATTTGTACGTTCTATGCATTGCATCGCGTGGCATCACATAACAATGTGAATGAAATTGAAATTCGTTTGAAAATTAAGCACTTGCATCGTAATAATCAGGTAGTGAGCTGACCAACGACAAAATAACTCAATAAGCAACAACAAAGAACTCGATGAGCTGACCAAGTGCGAGAACAACTTGATAAGCAAATCAAAGACTTAAAGAGAGTGAAATACAACTCGATAAGCAAATTTACAACGACTCAATAAGCAAATAGGCGTGGCGTCGCAAAAATCATCATCGGAGGGTATTGGAAGTGGTGGCATTCCCCAAATTCTCAGCATGTTCAATCATATAAACAGCTCAGGGGACAAGAAGGAAGACCACCGGCCACCAGGGAAATCCTTCGGCCTCATGAAATGGCCATCGGCCAGCATATCTGATCAATCGGCCAAAAGTTATGGTCGGTTGGCACTATATTTGGCCGGCCGGCCATAAATGGCAGAGACCAACAGAATGCTGACATCTGTCCTCCACTCAACCTTATCCCCTACAAAAGGCTTCAGCTTCATAGTTTTTCTCAATTCCACACTGATTTACTCCAAATGGAAGAGTTTCTTGCCCAAAATCTCACAGCTTGGATTGCCAACTTGGACGGCTCGGAAAAGCTGAACTTCCAGGGTTTCGGCACAAATGCACTATTTACTCTGAGTCGCACTCCGCTGCACTTTCCGTTTCTTCACGCCGCAGCAAGGTTTTGGAATCCGGTAACACATGTCTTTAGCTTTAGCGGGCAAGAGGTATGTCCTACCTTCGAAGATTTCCAAGCTTTAATGGAGTCTGAGCGCGATGAGAAAATCTTGCCCCAACTTCACTTCGGCCACACCCAAGCCTTAGGACAAATATATGGGCTTTCAATACCCGACGCTCGCTCTTTGATTTGTGACGGGGCGTTGGATGTTCTGAGTTTAATTTGCCGATTTTCTGACGCCGGTGACCGCGGTGACCATCATTGGCAAGGCTTTCGACGACATGCTCTTTGTTTGTTCATGCTATCCCATTTCTTGTTTGCCTCGAGCTCCGGAGGATCTAACGTCCGGTTAATTGAGGTTGCCCAAGGCTTAAAGGAGGGCAAGGGCTGCATTGCCATGACTCTGGCTGAGATGTTAATGGGCTTGGATGCCTTTTATCGTCAAGAGACAACCAGATTTGCGAGGAGTCCACTACTGCTGCAGATAATGTTTCCCACCCAATCTCAGATTTGTATGGCTTACATCACTCGGCCCTCAAGCTCGATTTTCTCACAAAACCCTTCTCTCACTTTTCTCACATCGTACATCTCTCTATTCTTTATTCTCTCGTTTTTCATCCCTTTCCAGGTGTGGTTGATGGACAAGTTGCAGGTTGTGGACTCTTGCCCAGCATACTCAGTTCGCAGCTACTTCTTTCGGCAACGCCTAGTTGATGCCCTTGAAGAGGGATGGTGGTTTGATTGGATGTGTAGCTTGTCCGCAAACCGCATTGCTTGGCGGTGCCCTTGGCTCAACCTACCGGTGATGAGCTACAGCATGACCCGTCAACCTGGGATTCAATTGATTGACATGACACACTGTGTCTTCTATTTTCCATTCCGGATTCGGCGCCAGTTCAGTCATGATCAAACTTGTCCACCAGAGGGGATAGAGTACCCGGCTACATTCCCGGTCCGAGGCGCACAGCTCGTCCGGTATGCTACAGCATGGAGGACTAGAGAGCTCCTAGCCCCCGCTCCCACTTTCAGTTGCACTTTGTCTGATGAGTGCATAGATTGGCTCAATGAAGAGGCACAGATTGGGCCCAACTTGGCAACAGAGGCTTTGACCAGCTCTGGGAGGGGGCGCAGAAGCGCCTGACTCATCTATGCCCCGAATTTATTGCTTTATTAGAACTTTCAAGTTTTCTTTATGAATGTAATAAAATAAAATAAAAAGGCAACTTCAATTTGTATGCAAGAGCAGGAGAACTCTGTATTGAAATCAATGAAATTGAAGGTTGTGGGTACTGAAATTTTTTCGCTTTGGTCCAAAAATGGTCTAAGTTGTAAAAAGATTAATTTGAACAAAGTCAACTTTTATCAAAACTTTTCAAAGTCATTTTCGATATGGATCAGAACTGGATATGCCTGAAATCTGTCACTAAGATGCATAACCTCGGATCCTAGTAACTGAAAGTTGCCCCTAGTCTGAATAGTACCGCAGCACTTCATGGCAACAGAAAGTTGCCCCTAGTCTGAAAAGCACTGCACCAGAGATCATAACCGAACTCTTGAATGCTGAATAGACAAAAATGGCCGAGGTGATCAAATGGACAACGTTGATCGGGGAAAAGTTTATGGCTGAACTTCAGGATGAAGTTGCCTACGTATCCCAAAGATGGGAATCAAGCCTTACGTAGTTCAGGCTTGGGTTCACTCGAGTATTTTCACTCTCCTTTTGCGCTCTAACTTTTGCCAAGGCCGCCCTTTGCGGGTTTTCAACCTTGCGAGCTCAGTTTTTCTAATTTCAAATTTTCTATGCTCTAAATTTTGCCTAGGTCGCCCTTTCGGGTTTTCGGCCTAGCGAGCCTCTCAGGGGTAATATTTCTTCAACTTATCCATGTTGATCAGTTGTGAAAATTCTAGGCCATCTAGGTCTATCAGAACCACAGCCCCACCTGACCAAATCGACTTAATGATGTAAGGACCAGTCTAATTAGGCTTGAACTTACCTCTTGGGTCATGGATGGGAGCTCGGTTGTCCTTGAGCACCAAATCTCCTTTTAGATTCTTGGACTTAACTTTCTTGTTAAAAGCCCGGGCAATTCTGCGCTGATAACTTTGAACATGGTACAGTGCTTTCAGTCTTCTCTCATCAAAGAGCATGAGTTCTTCAAATCTGCTCTGCTGCCAATCTGCCTCGGCTATCTGACACTCAGCCAGCACTCTCAAAGACGGAACCTCAATTTCAATAGGTAGAACAGCCTCCATCCCATAAACCAATGCGTACGGAGTCGCCCCAGTAGAAGTTCTAATTGAAGTCCGGTAGCCCCACAGAGCGAACGGCAGCTTATCTGGCCAGTCCCGGTAGGTTTCCACCATTTTTTGTAAAATATGCTTGACATTCTTGTTGGCAGCCTCAACCGCTCCATTGGTCTGAGGCCGGTACGTGGATGACTTGTGAAAAACCACATTGTAATTCTCCAACAAGTCAATCACTTCCTTCTTGAAGTGAGAACCGTTATCTGAAATTATCTCATTTGGGACCCCATAACGACAGATGACGTTGTTTCTGATGAACTTCGCAACATGTGAAGCCTTCAACACCGCATAGGATTGGGCCTCAACCCACTTTGTAAAGTAATCTATCGCGACCAGGATGAACTCATGCCCGTTTGACCCCTTCGGAGTGACAGCCCCGATCACATCGATTCCCCAAACTGAAAATGGCCATGGCGAAGTCATGTTGTACAGCTTTGATGGCGGGATGTTCATGCGGTTTGCATGGATCTGACATTTGTGGCATCGCCGAACAAAGTCGATACAATCTTCCTCCATGGTGGACCAGTAGTAACCCTGTCTGAGGATCTTCCTGGCCAGCATTACCCCGTTCATATGTGCACCGCATTCCCCTCCATGGATAGCCCCCATCAAGCGCTTCGATTCTTCAGCTTCAACGCACAGCTTATGCATTTCCAGATAACCTCTCTTATATAGCTTACCCCCACAGATGATGAATTGAACGGCCATTCTTCTTACTGCCCTTTTATCTTTGGCATTTGTCCCCGGTGGATACGCCTCCTTCTCCAAGAAGTTCCAAATGCCGTAATACCAGGGGTTCTCGTCCTGAACCTCATCTATAGCAGCAATCGACTCGTAGGCTGGCGCAAATTTCTGGTCAATAATGACTGGACGCATCTAGACTCCAAACGGGATGTCTATCATAGAAGATAGAGTTGCTAATGAATCTGTCTGTTGTTCTCTCTTACTATATGAGCAAAGTTTAACTTCTCAAACCGAGGAATCAATAAGTCCAAGGTCTGGTGGTACATTATCATCTTTTCTTCTTTAACTTTCCAATCTCCTTTTGCTTGAGACACAACAACGTTTGACTCCCCGATGACATCCAACCGTTTTGCCCCTAGTTCCAGGGCTGCTTCTAAATCGGCAATTCACGCCTCATATTCTGCTTCGTTGTTTGAGACTTTGAATCAGAGTTTGAAGGCTAGAGGGATACGAGAATTGTCGGGTGCTATCAGCAACACCCTTATCCCATACCCGTACTGGTTTGACGCCCCGTCAAAGTACATCGTCCAAGTTTCATCGTCGATATGCAAAATGGCCTCATCTGGGAATAAGTACTCAACTGCTTCACCTCTTCCCATCGGGTGATCGGCTAAGAATTCTGCCACTGCTCTTCCTTTAACTGACTTGCGCGTCACATATTTCAGATTGAATTCGGAAAGCAACAATAACCAACGAGCCAACCTACCCATAAGTGCTGGTTTCTCGAAAAGATATTTGATGGGATCCAGTCGTGAAACCAACATTACGAAGTGAGCTAACAAGTAGTGCCGCAGCTTCCTGGTAGCCCATACCAAGGCTAAGCAAGCCCTTTCCAACGGTGTGTAACGGGTCTCATACTCTAGCATCTTCTTACTCAGGTAATAGATGGCTCTCTCCACATTGTCCTCTGATTCTTGAGCGAGCATGCAGCCCATTGTAGTCTCAGTCACTGAAAGGTACAATATCAACGGTCTCCCCGACTCTGGCGGTGACAACACGGGTGGGTTCTGTAAGTATTCTTTGATTTGTTCAAAAGCAGCTTGGCATCGGCCGTCCCACTGGAACTTCGTTCCTTTCTTTAGGAGACCAAAAAGTGGTTCACATGTCAAGGTTAATTTTGAGATAAACCGCCTTATGAATTGCCCTTTACCCAGAAAGCCTCACACCTCCTTTTCAGTACTTGGTGGTGGCATATCTAAGATGGCCTTGATTTTGGAAGGGTCGACTTCGATACCTCCCTGTGTAATCAGAAACCCTAGCGTTTTTCCCGCTGTAACACCAAACGTACACTTCTGAGGATTCAGCCGCAACCAAAATTCTCTGATCCTTTGAAAGAACTTTTACAAGGCGGTGTAGTGGCCCTCTCTTTCTTTGGATTTGACAATCATGTCGTCCACGTACACCTCAACCTCTTTGTGGATCATGTCATGCAATATTGTGGTCGCAGCCCATTGATATGTAGCTCTAGCATTCTTCAACCCAAACGGCATCACTCTGTAACAGTAAGTCCCCCACGGGGTGGTGAATGCAGTCTTTTCCCAATCTTCAGGTGCCATCACTATCTGATTATAGCCTGAGAAGCCATCCATGAATGAAAGCAAAGCATGCCCCGTTGTGAAGTCCACCAACTCATCAATATGGGGCAAGGGAAAGTCGTCCTTCAGACTGGCTCTGTTCAAGTCCATGAAATCCACGCATACCCGGATCCTGCCATCCTTCTTCGGCACTAGAACAATGTTGGCCAACTAAGTCGGGTATTTGGATACCAGTAGGAAACCTGCGTCAATTTGCTTGGTGACCTCTTCTTTAATCCTGATGGCCCAGTCGGGGCGGATCCTTCTGAGTTTCTGTTTGATGGGTTGGGCCTCGGGGTCAAGAGAGTCCGGTGCTATACAATCTCAAGATCGATTCCAGGCATATCTTCGTAGGACCACGCGAAAACATCTTTGAAATCTTTTAATAAAGCGACTAAGAACTCGCGTTCCTCCGAAGACAACGTGGACCCGATCTGAACCAGTCGCGGGTCCTTCTCAGTACCAACATTCACAGTAGTGATTTCATTCATTAAAGGTTTAACAAATCTCTCCTGCTCTTACTCAATTAAGCGTTGCAAAACCGGAGGACTTTCTTCCTCATCGTTTTTATCAAAATTTTGAAAGTCCTGATTCAAGCAATAAAACAAAGGTACAGAAAAGTACTCAGAAACCACATCCACATCATTCTCATTAAGCACATCCAAACCGTCTGATTCTTCTGTTACAACAGACTCAAAAGAGAAAGAAAAAGATGACCTGGACAGGACTGTGGCATCCGAGTTGTCACCCCCAGGAATACCGAACTCAGACTTAGTCGAGCTGGAACCTGATTCTGACTCATAAGACTCGGTGGAATCAGATTCCAGCTCACTACCTGACCCGGTGCTGCTTGACAAAAATCTCTCCTCGTACTGCCAAATGAGAGAAGGTGCGATAGATGCATCCAGAATGTTTGCTAGTAGGTCCGCAGCCGTTTCATTCCCAATCATGGACACCGAGAAGTTATCCCCCAAACACTTCTATTCGATCGGAGGATCTGAAAGTAGACAAGCTAGTACTACTCCCATTTCGATTTCAACGTCCTCAGACTCCACTTTCTTGTTCTGCTCAGCCTCAACTAATGGGTCTGTCTGCTCTTCGGCAACGTCACCCCCAGACAACTGTAGGTCAAAGAAGATCTCAAACCTCGGCACGTGCTTCCTCTCCGCATTCAACCATGGCTCTGGGAAGCCACAAAATGGAAAGTCCTCTCCTTCCCGGACGAAGCGTCCATTTAGGGTACCCTGGATGGGTTGGTGCATTAACTCAAAAGGCTTCCCTGCCTGCTTTGCTCTGGCTCTCCCAGCCATCTCCTTGTCTTTCCTTATCCAATCCTCTTTGGTGGGTAGATAACCCAAACCAAAGGTATGTGGGTTGTGTGGCACTTCGGCCAATGCTGCGACGCCCTCCTTCCGGCCACTCTTTCCTAATCCCATCCTGGGGATGTGTTGAAGCTTGTTCATGAGGTATACTGATTGAGCACTGACATACACCCCCTCATTAACAGCCAAAAAGTTCTGCACGACCCGGGCCTCAGCCAGAGTGAAACCGGATAAGAACACATTCTCCATACCGTGCTCAATTTCTAGGACTGGTGTAGACACCTCCGGCGGTGGATGGATCGATGAATTTCCAAAAACAATGGCTACTCCCTTTCCATGGGGGTATTTCACCATCTGATGCAAGGTAGAAGAAACTGCCTTCACTTGATGCAGCCACGGCTACCCCAAGAGTAGATTGAAAGTGGCGGGAACCTCTAGGACGTGAAAGTCAATTTCATGCTGTCCCGGCCCAACCTTGGTGTGAATTTTCACTGTCCCTATGACTTCTCTGCTATGTTGTCATATGCCCGAATCACCTGGGCTGTCGGCACAAAGTCCGCGGTCTTTAAACTGATTGCATAGGCAGTCCTTGCTGGACACACATAGATGGCGGACCCTATGTCGACAAGCACCACGGGTATCCATTTGTTTCTGCACTCCACAGAGATGTAGAGTGGCTTGTTATGGTTTGCACCCTCAGGTGGCAGTTCTTTGTCGAAAAAAGTCAACATCGGGGTAGCTCCTCCTGGAAAAACTAAGCCCACCCGCTGTTCGGGCGTGGTGTCTATTGAGAGCTTGGCCGTGTCCATGGCCGATAAGACAGCTTGTCGATGCACTCGCGATGCCATAAGCAGTCCCCAAATAGAGATGTCTGCCTGTATCTTTTTAAGCTGTTTGAGCACAGCCTTATCTTTAAGTAGCTTCTCCTTCTGTTTTTCAGCTTCCTTATCATTCCCAAACGCCTCTAGCTAATCTAGATGTGGAGGCTTGAAATATCGTCCACTCCTTGTCATATGATCGACCTCGCCGATGTACCAGGTATCGTCCGGCTGGTTACTTCCCCAATCCTCATCCGTGTGGGCAAGACATAGATCGTCATCTTCCCACCACATTCCATCGGTAGCTGACAGACACCTGTCCATCTCCGGTATGATCACACTCACAGTACTTTCCATCTACATGCTCACAGCATTCTCCGTCCTTGTACACACAGCACTTTCAGTTCCCACATAGGCTTTAGCTTTCCTGATTCTCTCAGAATCCTCAAACCTTTCATGTTCCGACTGTGTCAGTACAGCTGGCTGTCCAATAATTCCCGTATTCAAAATGCTCTGATCCTGAGCGAAATCCTCGACACCGGCGCTCTCCGGCGATGTACTCTGCTCTTCGGCCCTTCCGGCCGTCACTGACATTCTCGCCCCTGCCGGGCCTCGTTCTGGTTGGAATTCTCCCACAACATCCAGTTGATCATCCAACCACCCGGTAGCCTCTACCGATTTCTTATAATCAAACCAGTTGACTGCTGCATCCCCTGGGTCTTGGTCATTGAAAAACTAGAGGTTGGCAAGGTCCTCTTCCATAGCCGTCAAATTATCTGTCTCCTGCTCAAATCCATCCCCTTGGATCATACACAGCTCTGCCCTCTCCGGTAATTCTACAATAGGCCGACCCTGGCCTACTGACAGAATATAATCACTTGGATTGTAGGCTTCCTCAGTAGAATTCCCAGATTCCTCTGATTCTGGCTCAACAATCCCATTCTCCTCTGAAATCATCCATGCCCCATCTTCGATGGTCATCACCATTTGCTCTGGTTGGGTTTTGGAGATGTCCAACATGCACAAGTCAGTGCAGTCAGGAAGGAACACCTTCGGCTTAGGTAGGTGGAAAAGAGTGATATATATGCTAGGATCATAAGACACGACCCCAGTTTGGATAAAATTGATTCTTTTGGGGGGTGGAGCTTGGTTGTGTGGTGGGAGAGGGTTTGTTGTAACATTAGGTTTCTCAGGAGGCAAAATCACCCCGTTATCGATGAGATCTTGAACCTCATGACGTAATCAGAAGCACTGGTCGGTGTCATGACCGTGCTGTTGGTGAAATGCGCAATATTTGGCTGGGTTGTGGGTAAGGGGAAGGCTTTCCGGTAATGGCCGCGGCTCTAGGGGCTTCAAGTGCCCTTTTCTGATTAAAACCCCCAGAGCTTTAGACAGGGGCATATATAGTGGAGCGAAGGTTCTTTGGTTTTTGGGTGGGTATCTGGCTGTTTGTGTATTGCTTCCCGACGCACTAGAGAAAGGCGTAGCTGTCATGGGTCTTGGAGGGGGAGGGGGAATGGTGGTGACCATGCTCACTTCTGAGGCTCTTGCAGTTGTAACGCCACTCGGGCCTGCATTGGTGTTACGATTGAAAGTTCTTCTGGGTTGCTCCTGATCATTATCAATTAAGCCTTGCTTCAAGGCATCCTCAATCTATACTTCCATCTCATGCAGATCAGCAAAGGTAGGGAAGGGGAGCATGATCATTTTCTGCATCAGCTTAGGCTGGAGATTGCGCACAATCATCCGAATTTGATCTTTATCTGCGGGCCTTGGGGTCATCATTAAGGCTTTAACCCTCCATCTGGTCATGAACTCCGAAAAGCTCTCTTTAGGCTCCTGCCTCGTTGTCTCAAGATCACAGGTCGTAATCTCGATTTGCGTATTATACGAGTATTGCGCAATGAAGGCCTCAGCCATCTCGTCCCAATTTCTCTTGACATCATTTTCTAGTTTGGCGTACCAGATGGCCGCCATACCCGACAGGGTCCGGCCGAATAGAGACAGCTTCTGCAGTCTGGTGAGGCCCATCGGCCTTAAGATGTCTGAAAACAAACGCAGGTGTACCATAGGATCCTCGGATCCATCAAACCGGTCGATGTGCGGCATCTTGAATCGGTCCGGCAGCATCACAGCTGCGTCAGTGTACCCATCTTCAATATCAGGGATGGTCTTGACTCCTTGGGATCTCTTGAACAGCTTTTCAAGCTTGCTCAACTTCAATGCGGTGGGATCTGTCTCGAACTCAAAGGGAGAGTCCGGTAGGTTGGTGGGTGTTTTGGATAACTGGAGTAGGATCTGGGGTAGGATTGGGGGCAGAGGTGGCCCTATGGGAATGTCCATATCATTCTGAACATTAGCTGTCTCCCCGAGTATTGGAACTCCTGGCGGGAGAGGAGCTTGATGCGAAGCAAATGCTCCGGCTTGCTGTTGTAGCCTCACGATTAACTCTACTTGTTCAGTCATAACTGTGGCTTGTTGCTTGGCAAACTCCGCCTGTCGGACAGCGTCTTGCTGCATAGTTTTCATGCTCTCTTGGAGCTGGCGTACCGTCTCCCCTAAGCTCGCCATACTGCTCTGATCTGATTGAATTTCTGGTATATATTTCCTCTCTGCGGGAGAAACAGAACCCTGATCTCTACTGTACTCAAGTGGGGTAGATAAAGCCCTCTGTACTGATCGCTGAACTGATATTCTCTGCCTGACTGCCCTCCGTCTAGGAACCGAGGGTAATGAGTAGTACACTGGTTGTCCGTCTACCAGATTCTCAGATCGATGGAGCCGGCGACCTCTAATCCAGGGTGCTTGGGGAATATCTACTGGGTTAGAAGGAATCGTGCTAAACTACCTAGCAAAAAGATAAATAAAGCGATAATAAGGAAATAAACGACCAGACAAACGGACAGCATAACAGCTTAAATAAACATAACATATGGTTTGGCATGACAACACCCTGTCGATAAGCTGAACACACTGTTCTCAAACACTGATCATTATTCCCCAAATCACTGTCCCCAAAGCTGGATCTGATACCAGCAGATAACTGATTAAAATACTGGTGCCCGCAAGCCTGATGCCCAAACTTGCAAACTGATACGTGCAGTCCTGTAGAGGCCAACTCTAAGAGCACATAGCAGATAAGTGAGGGCCAAAACACCCCTATGTTGGGGTAGGGTTTCCCTGTCCTATTTTGTCAGGAGCTAGGGTTTCACTACGCATGCAGTGGTTTCAAACAACCTATAATCGGGTAAGCAACATGTCCTAGTTTGGAATGGTCACTATGGATTCCGAATATGCACTAGGTCGAATGGTCAAAAGGGTGCCTCGGTAAAAATCGGGGTTTGTGTTCCCATACTGGCAGAGCCCGCAACCGGTCGGCCTTATGGTCATGCCTTGACAAGGCAAGCCTCCGGTAAACCGTTCAGGAATAGCAGATGGCCAACACGGTGTCCTAGGCGCACCAATGCACATGCAATGCAAAGAAACACATAAGTGTAGTCAAAACAAGATATCATGAGTTCGAGTCAAGTTCTCTATTATCCCCAGCAGAGTCGCCAGAAACTGTAGACGTCCCCGAACGCCCCGAAAGGATGAGTCTCGTTCTGTTCGTTTTGGGCTCACTACAGTTCGGACTCTAATTGTCACGGTTCTTAATCTGAACCAAAGAGTCCAAATTCGACAAATTGTTTTGAAAAATAAATTTTTGTAAAGAAGTGCCAAACATGGACTACTTTGCCAGATACAGAGTCGCCACCTAAATATTTTATTTTGAGAGAATTTAGGAAACCCTGACTTGTTTGCCTAAGGCCACGTGTCCGTCATCACCAGAGTTGCCTCGGCTCGGGAATTTGGGTACGATTGGGGAAAGTCAGCTCTGAGCACCCCCTCTCGCCCGATCCGAAGATCGGCCTCTACTAATCATGATATCTTGTTTTGAAAACATTATGCATTCTTATTCCGGTTACTAGCCTAGATTTACTATGTGATGCGCACAGCATACAAGTATAGACTGAATCGCCTGAGTTAGAACAAAACATTTCATGTTTGTTTTTTAAAGCAGTTTGCTACTCGTAAGTAGGCTAAAATGCAGGTTTTGCCACCCTCAAGTGGGCTTTAGAAAAGATGGTTTTTGCCACTATCAAGTGGGCTTAAAACTCACGGTTTTAATGCATTATTCCAATTCAGGTAATTCAACCTCCATCCACAAGCATTCAAGCAGTTATATCACATAAGCAAATAGCCTCATGGTAATCATGTTGTCGTGGAAACATTCACACGCATGCAAGGGTGCTAAAGCGTAAAAGCTTACCGAGTACTCCAAGCCAAAACAAAAGCTATGTTAGAAATCCATTCATGATCCTAACTATACAGAAATGCCTAATGCAACACATGCAGGAATGCGAATACAATAGGCTTGACTATTCTAAAATGACATGCGAAATGCTACAACTAACACGTATTCAATTTGGAATTGAAACACGAATGCAGTTAGTATGATGCGCCGAGCCCGGTGCATGCAAGACAAATGTATGAATGCACGCATGCATAACATAAGGTATGCTAATTTAAATATGTCCGAATACTAACCATCGAAAGCTAGTAAATAAAAGGGAAGAAAGAAGTGGGGTTGGAAGACATACACACACTCACACACACTTATTACACAATTGCCCCCGCTCGGAGGGTCCAAATAATATTACACAACCAAATGAATACTGCTAAATTAATTATTACAAAACTTCTAATTAATTAACGAATTAAATATAGAAGGAAGATGGCCGCAGCCCTGCCTCGGAATGCGCGAATGGTGCATGCTTGACTCGTCTCACCTGGAAACCTGTACCATGCCACTGTTGCCTCTGTTTACACTGCCCTGCTCCTCTAAAAATTTGCACAAGTCCCAAGGATGCTTCTCTAAACACTGGGGAGCATCACTGACCAAGTGGGAACACCACCGGCCGAAGGGGATGGTCATCGACCATTGGTTGAGCCACCGGCTAATTGTATTTGGTCGGTCGGCACTTAAAGTAGCCGGCCGACTATTTCTTCCTGCAGAATCCTGCAGTTGACAGCAGCAGAGGGCAAGCAGTGTATGGCATGGAAATTTCAAGCAAATGTGAGCATGGCTACACTCCCCATCATGCAATGGACTCAAGGGAGCATGACCCTCGGCCATCAAGCCATCAATTATGCATTTTGATACATGATGGCCAAAGCGACCAAGTTTGCCATTCAATGTAAAATGCATGCAACAAAAGAGATGAATGCCAACACCCTATCATATTGAGATCAAGGGTGTCGGCGACCTAGAATTAAGACATGCTACGTCACTTAGAGTACGAACACTCTCAATCCTCATGCTTGGTTTGACACCCCAAACCAAGCAATGCAATGCATGTATACAAACATGGCTCAAGAATGCAACATGAGGCTAAGATGCAAAACATGCCAAATGCAATGCAATCTATTATGCAAGCATGCAATGTGCTAATCATGCAAGAGGCAATACAATGCAATTTAACATGTGATGCAAACATGGTACAATGCAAGCATGCAATGAGAGGCAACAAGTCAAACATACAACTATGTACAAGAATGGACTTAGACTGAAATGGGAGGCCTCTCTCACACCCTAAAACAGTGGCCAAAAGGGTCAAAAATGGCACAACTTATGCATGCAAGCATGCACACACCAAGGCCTATCATCTAAGCATGAAAGGGGACAACCCTAAGCATACTTAAAGGCAATATTCTTGGACATTAAACACTCATATTAAACTCTGAAAAACATGCAAAAGATGACACCAAGATATGCTAGAGAATGGATGCAAAATAGAAGGTATTCAAGGCCACAAAAGAGAGCATTGCTCAACACTTACCCCAAGAAAACATGGCATGAACTAAGCGACCTAAAACAGAGTTTTTATGCATCAAAATATGCCCCAAAACCCACTGATATGGCAACCCCAAAAACTTAAATACATAAGCGTGCACAATGTTCCTTTCAAGGCACAAAAGGACACCTCTTCAAGGCATGAAAAGGGTGATGGATAGATGTATAGGAACATGGATTAGGGACTGAAATGGCATGTGAAATGACTCCAAATCATTGAAACAACCCAACTAAAACATGCTCATGACTCACACCCTCAAGGCTCACAAGCCAAAATACAAAGGGGCTATACCAAACATGGTAAATATGATCAAATAAGCTCCCAACAGACCTTAAGCATGGTAAGACATGGCTAAGAACTTCACAAAGTTAGGCCAAAACATGAGAGCATAGTAGGTTAAATGCATGATGCACTTCTAGGCATAACGGGGAAATACAAAGCAAGTATATTATGCATGCAAGGGACCTTTAATCTGACCAAAAACAGAGGCATAATATGACCCAATAACACCCAAAAACCTCTGGAATGACGCCAAGAACAACTAATCATATATGCTACCCTTATGGACCAAAAATGCAAACAAAAGAGAGACCAAGGGAGAGGGGTGTCCCTCCCCTATGCAAGACCTCAAAACCCCTTCTTCACCACTAAAAATCCACTAGATTTCAGTGGTGAGAAGGCCAATACACAAGAGGTTCCAAAACTTAACAAAGAGAGTACAAAAAAGGGCCAAACAAGGCCTAAGAGGGGGAGATCGACCCCAAACAACAAAATGACCTTAAGGAAGTATCTTAAGCATGAAAATATGAGACTTTTTTTAGTTATACACGAAGCTCAAATCAATATGCAAAGCAGGTCAAAAGCTAGTGCAAGATTGGAGAATCTAAAGCAAAAGTGTTACCCTTGAAGAACACCTCAAGAACAGCATGTCCAGCCACCTTCTTCTGATCAAAACTAGCTGAAAACCTCAAGAGTAAACCCTCAACACCTCCCAAAGTCGAAGTATGGTGTAATGGTGTGTGTTTTAGTGCAAAAGTAAGAACAAATCACCTTTTTAGGCCCTCAAACACACACAAATAAAGAGAGAGAGAGAGAGAGGGAGATATAGAGAGAGAAGATATATGTATCAGAATATATATGTTTTAGGTCTGATTTTGCTGAACCAAAAATAAGGAGAGGGTTTGTCTCCTTATATAGACCCTCAAAGGTGCTAAGCTTCCAAGAGAAGCTAAATAAAAGGTTCAAGGCTTCTTCAAGAAGCCAAGGCAAAGGGGCCAAGGCTTCTTGAGGAAGCTGAGGCAGGGTCCAAGCTTCTTGAGGAAGCTAAGACAAAGGTCCAAGCTTCCTCAAGAAGCTAGACCAAAAGGATGCAAAAGGGACAAAATAACCACAGATGTGCACGGGGGCAGGGTTTGTGCATTCCAGCTGGCACAGCTGGCATGCACCATGCCTGAAAAAGGAAAAAAGGTGTTACTGGCCAGAAAAGGAGGCCATTGGCCAAACAGGTGGTCAACCGGCCACACAAAATGCCGACCAGCCAATGGACTATTTCACCAATGGCCGGTAGCCTCAAAACACGGCCGGTGGCCTCAAGCCATGGCCGGTGGGTATCAGGGGTAGCTAGCAAGCTACTCTCTACCCTTAGGTGCAAAAACAAACAAGTCCTTGGTGTAAAACCAAGCACAGAACAAGCAAGTCGAGAGATCCTGAGGCAAGGCGCGTAGCCAAGACCTCAGGGAACTCAAAACAAACACGAACACGGATGATCACCGGGTGTTCAAGCGGTGACGTCCAAGTCTTGAGGACGGTCAAAAATGGGATGTCTACATAGCCATTCTAAACCATCCAAACCATGTACAGGGGGATTGCTTCAAGCCGCATAGTGCCTTCTTCAGTTTACATACAACTGCAACTTGAGAAGATGAAAACCCAGGTGGAACATCTATATATACTTCCTCCTTGAGATCACCATGAAGGAAGGCATTCTTTATGTCAAACTGATGCAATGCCCAATCTAGATTAGCTACAAAAGACAACAATACCCTGACTGTGTTTAGCTTCGCCACTGGAGAGAAAGTCTCCTGATAATCTATGCCATAAATCTGTGTGTACCCCTTCACCACAAGTCTTGCCTTATACCTCTCAACAGATCTGCCAACCTTATGTTTGATAAAAAAAAACCCATCTGCATCCGACAGTCTTCTTCCCTTTTGGCAGAGGAATAAGTGTCCATGTCTGATTTTTCTGTAGAGCAGCCATTTCCTCTTGTACAGCATGCATCCATTTCGGATCACTCAAAGCTTCTTGTACTTGGTTATAAATATGATCAACAGACAACTGGTGTACAAATGTTTTGAGTGAATCTAATAACCTCTAAGACGAGACATTATTGGCAATCGGATATATGGATTTCTTACTCACATAATCTGGAGAGTATCGGTCCGTTGATTTTCTACGGTTATGCCTGAAAAGTAATTGATAACCAACAGAAGTATCAAATGCATTATCAGGAGGAGGAGCAGTTACCTCACGAATATTCTCAGGAGATTGATCGGTCACGGGTAATAGAGGTTGATGAGGAGGGTCTTCATCTTCGAGACTTCTACCATGTTCTTCTCTATGGTCATCCATACAAGCTAGTGTAGTTATGATTTCCATTTCAGGGTCAATCATACCTGATAAATCAGTAGGAGCTGCTGTAGTAGTGGTAGAAGCTTCTGTAGGCTCGAGAGAAGTTGTTATTGTCTCAATTGTTAGGAAATTGAAATCAGTCGAATTCTGCTCTTCATGTCATATCTCCCTCTAAAGAGGAGAATCGGTCATTGGGGCAAGGAAAAAGAACTCAAACTCGAGAAATGTGACATCCATAGTAACATAAGTATGTCAGGTGGGAGGATGATAACACTAATACCCTTTCTGATGCTCCGCATATCCCAGAAAAAATAACATAGGGCACAAGGATCAAGCTTAGTACGTTGAGTTTTCGGAAGATATACGAAAGCAACACACCCAAATATCTGCGGTGGAAGCATCAGGACAGAGGGTAAAGGGCCATAGCGAGAGAGAGCTTGAAGCAGTGTCTGAAAATCCAAGACTTTGGAAAGCATGCGATTTAACAAATAAACCGCTATAACAATGGCATCGGCCCAATAACTACGAGGGGTATGGGCACCAATCAAAAGGACCTGAGCAGTCTCCAAGACATGTCGATTTTTCCGCTCTGCCACACCATTCTGTTGAGGAATGGCAGAGCAACTGGTCTCATGAATGAGACCATAGGTGTTAAAATAACTCTTGAATGCATCATTCATATATTTGCCACCATTATCGGAGCAGAGAATCTGAAGCTTGGCAGAGAATTGAGTTTGAATCATGGTATGGAAGAA
This sequence comes from Camellia sinensis, assembly GCF_004153795.1. Classification (NCBI taxonomy): domain Eukaryota; kingdom Viridiplantae; phylum Streptophyta; class Magnoliopsida; order Ericales; family Theaceae; genus Camellia; species Camellia sinensis. The sequence continues at coordinate 335,631 of NW_021028192.1, forward strand.
CTAGAAAAGAGTAAGCACATCACTCTTATGTTTCAACAACTAAACCCAAGTCATGCGAGCACAATCATCCACAAAGGTCACAAACCAACGAATCCCATAAGGAGTTAAAACTGGAGAAGGTCCCCAAACATCGGAGTGTACTAAAATAAATGGAACATTACTTTTATTCAAACTCAAAGGATAAGGCACACGATAACTCTTGGCCAAAATGCAAGTTTCACATTTAAAATCAGATTCACTAACAGCAGAAAATAAATCGGCTAACAAATGCTTTAAGTAGCTAAAGGCTGGATGCCCCAAGCGACGATGTGTAGACACCCCATTTTTGACCGTCCTCAAGACTTGGACGTCATCGTCTGAACACTTGATGATCATCCTTGTTCGTGTTCGTCTTGAGTTCCTGGAGGTCTCGGCTACGCGCCCTACCTCAAGATCTCTCGACTCGACTATTTTGTGTCTGGTTTTGCACCAAACACTTGTTGTTTTGCTTCTGAGGGTGGGAAGTAGCTTGTAGGCCATCCCCACACCTCACCGGCCATGGCTTGAGGCCACCGGCCTTGTTTCCTTGCCACCGGCCATTGGTGATGGCCGGTCGGCACTATTGATGGTCGGTCGGCATTGTGTTTGGTCGGCCGGCCACTGTTTTGATCAATCGGCCACTTGTCCTGACCGAGACCTTTTCTTGAGGGAGCTTGACCCTTTTGAACCTTTTTTTAGCTTCTCCAAGAAGCTTGACCCTTTTTTTTAGCTTCTCCAAGAAGCTTGACCTTTTTTTTTTTAGCTTATCCAAGAAGCTTGAACCTCTTGACCCCTTTGCCTAGCTTCTCCAAGAAGCTTGGCCCTTTTGCTCCAAGATTCTAAGAGAAGCTTGGCCTTTTTGCTCAAAGCTTCTAAGAGAAGCTTTGACCCTTGCCTATCTCTATATAAGGAGACGCTTGGGCCTTTTTTGGGTCCAAAAGCTTCTAAGAAGAAGCTTTGCCCCTTTGGTTTCTCTATAAAAAGAGAGATCCCCTCCTCCCTTAGGGGGTTAGAACAAATCTGATATAATATGCACATATATTCACTCCCTCTCTATATCTCCCTATCTCTCTACATTTGTGTTGGTTAGAGGGTCCAAAAGGGCTAGTTTTTGGGCCATTTGAACTACAAACTCATGGCCTAACCCTCCATCATCAATCCTAAGGAGCTTGGGAGGCCATTTTCAGAGGCTAAGGGACTGTTTCTTGGACCAAGGGGTTTTTTGGCTGTCCCCTTTTGGCTAAAACGGTAACCTTTTTCATCTCTTTATTCTCCGTTTTTCCACACACTTTTAGGCCTATCTTGCTTGCTGTTTTGAGCTTCGTGTATAACAATATAAAAAGTTCTAATTTTTTTTTGTGTTTAAGATATTCATTAAGGTCACTTTTGTGTTTTGGGTCGTTTACCCCCTCTTAGCCTTATTGGCCCATTTTGGTGGCTATATTTTGGGTGAGTTTCGGGACCCACTTGTTGGGCCCCTCACAACTGAAATCTTTGAGGGGTTTACATGTAAGGATGTGGTTAAGGTCGTAAGAAGGAGAGGCCAATCCCCTCTCCTTGTTGTCTTCAAAAAATGTCAATTTTAGCCTCATGTGTGAGCACCATTTTTTAGTTCATGGTTGGCCATGTCCTTAAGTGTTCATTTGTGCTTACTTTTGCCATGATATAGCACTATTTTTTAATTGGTTTAGACACACCATGCCTTGCTGGCATACTTTGTCTTGTAATTGCCAATGAATTGCCCTTAACTGTGCATAGCATTAGACTACACTGCTCACTTGTTTTGGCTTAGCTTTGTGAAGCTTTGTGGCATGTTTTAGTGTGCTTGAGAATCTATTTTGGGTCATTCACGGTCATCCATGCCTTTGTTTTGTATAGCACCATGTAATCCCCTGGCTTGCCTTGAGTTTTAGACCATGTGTTGCATGCTTGGCTTGTCTTGTTTACTTGGTTTGCACCTTCTATAACATGATTTAGAGCTTTCTATGCATGCCATGTTCCATGTTTTATCCTTTAAGTGTGCTTAAAGTTGCTCTTTGGGCCTAAGGTGTTGACTTGTGTACATGCATGCTTGTATGTGTTTTGGCCTCATTTCCATGGCTTTGGCCACTGATTTGGGCATATTTGAGAGCTGCCCATTTTGGTTTTAAGACCATTCCCACCATGTCGTTGCATGCTCATCCATCTTGGCATGCTTGTTAGTTTGCATAACTTGCATGCTTGCCATGTTTACATTGTTTGTTCACTGCTCATGTTGCCACATCTTAGCTTCACATGCCTAGGTTGCATTACATTAGCATGCATCTCTTGCCTAATTGAATTGATTAATGATGGAGGTTGGGGCCCATTGTTGTTTTGTGCATTTCCTTCCATATTGAAGTTGCACACACTTGGCTTTGGGGCATCACGCATGTGAAATGCGCGATTTGGTGGTCCGAGAGTCGAGGGCATGCTCCCTTGAGTCCCTTGCAATGAAGGGAGTGTGGTTATGCCTAACATTGCTTGAAAATATTGCATGCCTTGTCTGCCTCTGCTGCTGTCAACAGGTTTTCAGCAGGAAGAATTGGCCGGCCCGGCAAATGTTTGGTGCCGACCGCAAAAACAGGTTTGGCGAAGAGCACAATGTTTTAGCCGATGACCATTCTAAATGCCGGTGATGATCTCACTCAGTCGGTAGTGTCCCACAACAACTCAGAGAAGCAAATCTTGGAAGTTGGCAATTTTCAGAGAAGCAGAACAAGTAAAGCAGAGGCAAACTTGTGCATGCAGTGATTTCGAGCGGAGCCCGAGCGCGCATTGCATCGGGCCCTCTCCCAGGCCGTTTATTGCTTTCATTAGATTATGAATTTTGTTAATTAATTAATTGGTCTGTAATATTAATTAGCATTTAGGTTAATAATTGTATTATTTTTTGGTCCCTCGAGCGGGGTGAATTTGTAATAAGTGTGGGTGCGTGTGTGCATGTCTTCCAACCCCCACCTTTCCCTTTTTCTCCCTTTTACTTACTTGCTTTTGATGGTTAGTATTAGGACATGTTTTAACTTTAGCATACCTTAATGCTATGTATGCGTTTGAATCAATTCATCATATTGGCATGCACCAGGCTGGCGCATCATACTAACTGCATAAGTATTTCAAACTAACTGAATACATCTACTTGTCCATTTTTCACATGTCATTTATAGACTAGCCGAGCCTACTCTAGGAAATTCCGCATGTGTTACATTAGCATCTTAACATGAACTAGGATCATGCATGTGATTACTAACTGGTTTCTGTTTTGGCTTGGAGTACTAGGTGAGCTTTTATGCTTTAGCATGCCGCATGCGTGTGAGTGTTGCCATAATTGCATGATTACCATGTGGCTAGCTGCTTATGTGATATAACTGCTTGAATGCCTGCGGATGGAGGTCGAATTGCTTAAATTGGGATAACGCATTAAAACTGCGAATTTTAAGCCTACTAGATAGTGGCAAAACCTGCATTTTAAGCCTACTTACGAGTAGCAAACCATTTTCAAAACAAACGTGCAATGTTTTGTTTCAATTTAGGCGACTTGGTCTATACTTGTTTGCTGTGCGCACAACATAGTAATTCTAGGCTAATAACCGGAATAAGAACACATAATGCTTTCAAAACAAGATATCACGGTTAGTAGAGGCCGATCTTTGATCGGGCGAGAGGGGGTGCTCATAGCTGACCTTCCCCAATCGTACCCAAGTTCCCGAGCCGAGGCAACTTTGGTGATGACGAACACGTGGCCTTTGGCACTGAGTCAGGGTTTCCTAAATTCTCCAAAATAAAATATTTAGGTGGCGACTCTGTATCTGGCAAAGCCGTCCATATTTGGCACTTCTTTCAAAAAATCTGTTTTCTCAAAACGATTTGCCAGATTTGGACTCTTTGGTTCAGATTAAGAACTGTGACACAAATCGAGTCCGAACTGTAGCGGGTCCCACGCGGGCGCGTCTACACGATGCCATAGCCAAAGCTGTTGTTGTTTCACATTGGGCACTTGTTGTACATGATGAGCTTGGCCTATACTGAAATCATCCATAAAATATAGCCTCCTTTTTCTTAGTACCACAACCAATGATCTCCTTGGTGAGAATATTCTGAAGAAAACAAAAATTGAGATATATTAGTGCACAACAATTGAATTCTTCAGTAGCTTGTCCCACAGATATTAATTTACTTCAAAGGGATGGAACAAGTAAAGTGTTTGACAATGAGAGAGATGGAGAAAGAGAAACAGTGCCAGCTCCTATTCCCGGATAAGTGACCCCATTAGCATTAGCAATATTCACTCGTTTTGGTTGAGTAGTACTAGTAAAGTCAATGGGATCAAACGTCATATGATCGGTGGCTCCCGAATCAAGTATCCAACCATTAAAGGCATCCTGAGTTGAATTAAATAAAGTGTAACCACGGTTACCTGAATCACTGAAAGAGGTAGAGCCATAAAGGAGAGGAGAAGTACTGGTGGATAATATAAAAGACAACTCTAGATCCGCATGTACTAAAGCAGCCCTTCCCGAAACATTGTTGACAACAGCATCACTTCGTTCTCCGGCTTTGAACTCGTCCCACCAGTCTGATACCCATTTAATTTAAAGCAAGTCTCACGGGTGTGTTTTGGCTTGCCAAAATAAGTACACCCATTGCCTTCAATAGGTGGCTTCCCAGAGCTACGGCTTGGAGATGACAAACCAGATTGGGGCAGCGCCGAACCAGACCGATTTTCATTTTGCAGGTTTCCCAGTTAGGGCCATCGACAGCTGCAGCATCCAAAGGGAAAAGGGTGGCTATTTCATAGGCTGCGGATTGGAACGGGTCCCTCCTCAAGATGTCATAATAGCACCAATATGTCCATCTGTGCCGACCATCATCACAGACTGTCGTGAATCTTCACGGCGAACATAGGCATATGCTTATTCGACTGAAAGGAACAGGTTCATCAGGAGTACGTCGCTATGAACCTTGTCAAGCCGATCGTCTAAGCCATCAAGAAAGGTATACACTCGACCTTCTTGTAGAATTGAAGTAAATTTCTGAATATCAATGGTACAAACCATCGAATTGGGGCGTCAGAAATCGATCTCCCTGTATAAGGCCTAAAAGCCATTGTAATAGTTTTCAATTAACCCACCGCCCTGTCGCATCTTGGTCACCCGTTTCATGAGATCGTATACCTGCGATATGTCTGTGTTGTCGAAAAAAGTTATGGTAATTGCATCCCACACTGCTTTTGCTGTTGGGAATCGAATGAAGTTACCAATCATGGTTGGTTCCATGGAGTTAATTAACCACCATTTCACAATTGAATTTTCAGTCCTCCATTTTCGCCATGTTGGGGTTGCTGGAGATCTCTATTGATATATCCCAATTTATCCTTACTGAAGATATACATCTCCAAAACTTGGGACCAAAGAGCATAGTTGGTGCCATCCAACTCGATGCCTATCAGTGCAATGGAAATTGCATGGTTTGGTGTCTGGTTCTGAGTCAGGGTCTGGGACAGTAAATCTGTCATTCTGAATGTTAGGTCTTCTAAGGTTGGGTTGGTAATGGATGTTAGGTCTTTGGTTGGAGTTGCCATAGTCGGCTAGGTCTGGTGGAGGTGTAAAGGTGTGAAGCAGAAAACCTAGGATCTCTGCTTTGATACCATGTAAAGATATGGAAAACATATGGCCTTCATTGATATTTTTTTCTATGAATTATAAGTACATATATATAGACTATCATACAGAGTTATTTTAGGAAACTAGTCTAATTTAGGTTGTGATTGTGACTGACCCAGAATTGGTGTAATCTCATCTAAATATACTAAGCAATCCCTACAATCACTCTTGATTTACAACTCATGCCAACAATGCCGACAAAAATATGTTCACATCTTATTCTATAGTGGACAATGGTGAACAACTTTTTATGGACTACTTTTCAACTTCCAAAGTTAAAGGATAAGGAAAGATTATTCTGAAGATGACATCTGGAAAGGAACTCACTTTCAACAATGTGTTGCATGTACTAAACATTCACAAGAATCTTGTTTCTAGATCTTTGTTGGGTAAAAATGGGTTTAGGCTAGTTTTTTAAAGTGACAAGTTTGTACTTACCAAAAATAGGATGTATGTAGAAAAATGTTACATGTCTGAAGGCTTTTTCAAAATAAATGTAACGACTGTTGTACCCTCTATTGTTAATAAAAATGCATCTTCTTCTTAGTTGCTTGAGTCTTCAAATTTATGGTATCGTAGACTTGGACATGTTAATTATGGATCTTTGCATAGATTAATTAATATGGAATGTTTACCTAAATTTGACATTGATTTAAATCATAAATGTGAAATTTATGTTGAGACAAAATTATCCAAAACTCATTTTCATTCAATTGAGAGAAGTATGAAACCACTTGAACTAATTTATAGTGAGATTTGTGATTTTAAATCGATTCAAACTAGAGGTGGGAAAAAGTATTTTATCACTTTTATAGATGACTATACTAGATATAGTTATGTTTATTTAATTCGAATCAAGGATGAAGCTTTGGAAACTTTCATTCAATAAAAGAATGAAGTTGAAAATCAACTTGGTAAGAAAATTAAGAAACTTAGAAGTGTGAGAGGTGGTGAATATGAATCACCTTTTGGTGAATTTTGTAAAGAACATGGAATAATTCATCAAACCACCGCTCCTTACTCACCTCAGCAAAATGGAATTACTGAAAAAAAAAATAGGACTTTAAAAGAAATGATGAATGCCATGTTAATAAGTTCTAAATTACCTCAGAACTTGTGGGGGGGAAGCAATACTTTCTGCTAATTATATACTTAATAAAGTACCCCAAAAGAAAGTGAATCAAACACCTTATGAAATGTGGCATGGAAGAGTACCATCCTACAAATACTTAAAAGTGTGAGGGTGTGTTGGCTAAAGTGGTTATTCCTAGTCCTAAAAAGACTAAGATAGGTCCTAAAACAGTTGATTGCATTTTCATTGGCTATACCAAGAATAGTAGTGCATATCGATTTTTGATTCATAAATCATAACATTCCGAAATGCATGTAAGAATCTCGAAATGCTTCTTTCTTTGAAATGTGTTTCCAAATAAAACTGGACAAGAGACTAGTATTAACAAAAGATCTCATGATGCTATTACTAGTCAAAATTAAGAACATGATCAATAACAAGAGCAAGAGAAAGATCAAAATGAGGAAGAGGAAACTAGGCGTAGTAAACGTGCTAAAACCTCAAAATCTTTTTGGTCCAGATTGCCTAACATTTTTGTTAGAAAATGAGCCTTTAACTTTTAAAGAAGCTATGTCCAATCCTGAGGCTCCTTTATGGAAAGAACCTGTAAACAGCGAAGTTAAATCCATCCTGTAAAATCACACTTGGGAATTGGTGGATTTGCCACCAGGTTGTAAACCTCTTTGGGTACAAGTGGATTTTCAAAAGAAAAATGAAAGCAGATGGATCAATTGACAAATACAAGGCAAGACTTGTGGTCAAAGCTTTTTGATAAAAAAAAAAGGTCTTGATTACCTTGACACATACTCACCAGTTACTAGAATAACATCCATGAGAATGCTAATTGCTATTGTATCTCTATACAATCTAGAAATTCATCAAATGGATGTGAAAATTGCTTTTTTAAATAGTGAGTTAGATGAAGAAATTTACATGGAAGAACTAGAAGGATTTTCTGTTCCAAGAAAAGAAAAGAAAGTGTGTAAATTGGTTAAATCATTATATGGTTTAAAACAAGCGCCAAAGTAATGACATGAGAAATTTGACAAAGTAATGATGTCAAATGGATTCAAAATTAATGAATGTGAAAAATATGTTTATATTAAAAACACAAACAAAAGCTATGTTATAGTATGTCTTTATGTGGATGATATGCTCATCATAGGTAGTAATAATGACATGATTAAAACTACCAAGAAAATATTGAATAAACATTTTGACATGAAAGACATGGGGATTGCTGATGTAATTCTTGGTATGAAAATTACCAAAACATTATAAGGTTATGCTTTGTCACAATCTCATTACATTGAGAAAATACTTGACAAGTTTAGCAAATATGATGATCATCTTGCTGGAACACCTATGCATGTTAATTTGTTTCTTTCTAAGAATGTGCAGAAAAATATTTCTCAATTAAAATATGCCCAAATTATTGGAAGTTTAATGTACTTGATAAATTGCACTTGGTCAGATATAGCTTATGCAGTAAGTAAATTAAGTAGATATATGAGTAATCCAAGAGTAGAACACTGAAAAGCTATTATAAGGATTCTAAGATATCTTTGATTTACTCATAACATTGGGTTAAATTATACTAAATATCCAGCAGTACTTAAAAGATAATGTGATGCAAACTGGATATCGGATACTAGAGACTCAAAATCCACCAGTGGGTATGTCTTTACTCTTGGTGGTGCGACTGTATCTTGGAAATCTTCCAAATAGACTTGCATTGTTAGGTCTACTATGGAACCAGAGTTTATAGCTTTAAATAAAGCTGGGGAAGAAGCAGAATGGCTTCGCCATTTCCTTGAAAATATTCTAATGTGGCCAAAATCGGTGCCTGCTATATGCATATATTGTGGTAGTCAATCAGCAATTGGTAGAGCACAGAGTCATATGTATAACAGTAAGTCACGATATATTCGTCGTCGACATAACAGCGTGAGACAACTACTCTCTAATGGAATTATTTCCATTGAATATGTGAAGTCTAAAGACAACATAGCGGATCCACTAACCAAAGGGTTAGCAAGAGAGTTAGTTGAAAATTCATCGAGGGGAATGGGACTTAAGCCTATTAAATAAGAGTTACCACAATGGCAACCCAACCTAGTTGACTAGAGATCCCAAGATCTAGGTTCAAGGGACAACCGAGGTGTGTATGACTCATAAGGATCACTGGGGAGTGAAACTCCTACCCATTTCTATGATGAAATAGTGATGTATGCAGCGTTTTAGGTTAAGTATAATTTTAATGATTCTTATATCTAGGTAAACCTAGTAGAGTATGGCAGGACACTCTTTATAAGAATCACCTATGTGAGTGTGAACTGGGCCGGTTCTATGAGATTTGTAAAGGGCTACAATTCTCTAGAGCACTAATGAAAGACCAGGTTGTTCAGGGCCAAAATGAACACAATAGTGAGAACTAAACTGTGTCTGGTGATATACTGTGTGAGTTATATAGTCTTGGTTTACACAAACGGCTGAACAGTTCAAGACATCATGTTCACTGGTTAGCTAGTAATTCCGACAGTGTCTCACAAGGGAAGGTTCAAAGCCAAAAACTACCTATCCTTTGCAGAATATTTCAAATTTCTATACTCTATGTAATTAGATCGTGTTGTTGCATTTTCTCTCTGTCAAATTCTATTCATGTGAGGGATTGTTGAAAATTTTTATTTTTTATAGGCTTATTTTGGGCAAACTTAGAGCCCAAAATTGAGTGGGGTCCACACGTCTTTTGAAGTGGGTCCAAAGAGATGACGGGGTTCCTTGCCACATGGCAAGTCACACAGTGACGACGGTTCGTCAAAATTATTTATGAGTGAATGAAAACTTGATGTCATTTTTGGGTTCGTGGAATGGACAATTCAAACATTAAATGTGAGTTTCCTTATAAGGCTTGTCCCACATTGGAAACCTAAGAGAACTTATGTGTGTATATAAGTTCTAGATGGCAACATTTAGGTTGGGCCCCAAGGAACACCCCAAGTTTGTAGAATGAAGGAGTTATGAACAAATTGAACCTTAGCTCAAACTACCACACACGCACGTGTGCACCGTCGCCGCCACAGTTCGACTGCCCGAGCCATGCCGTGCCGGGCGCGGGTATGGGTTGTGGGTTAAGTCAATTCTAATGTTAATTTTTTGAACAAAATTCATTTGAATTTTTTCAAAAATTCTTGTGAGAAATTAGTTCAAAATTTGCACCAAATTTGAATTCAAATTTTTTGTCCATAATTGTGCCACTTCCAGTCCAAAATTCCCAATGGATAAACTGTTTTTTAGCAGGTTTTAACTGCCAAAAACTGCACAGCAGTTCCGGACAATTTTTCGAGATAGATTCAAATAAAAAACTATTGCAGATCTTTTGGAATTTTGAACTGTATTTGTTCAAAACGGTTTCATACCTATTCGGTTCAAAATAGCACGTGCTCGAACAGATCAGTTTGCCTATAAATACTAGCCATTTCCAGCAGTTAAGATATCCTGAAAAAAACATCTAGAAAATCATCTTTTTGCTTTCCATTTCTTGCTCTGTTTGCATTATTCTTTATATTAGTTATTTAGAGAAAATTCAGAGAGTAAAGAACACAAGTTTTGTTCGCCGTACAAATTGTTTGGAGTGCTACTACAATTTGTGAAGATCATTGTATCCTAGGAGATGGACGCCTTTTATCCGTAAGCACCGTAGCGAAACGAATCTATCTTATGGACAGAGTGTCACACACTCAACTTGATCTTTTTATTCGGTTCGATAAAATAAATTCTGTAAGTAATTTATTTATTTGTTTGATTTGTTCCAATTTATTTGTTATACACAGAAGATTGTTCCAACAGAGAAGATCTACGTAGGTATTAGACTTCAGCATTGGCGTCCCTCCCTCTTTTTTTTAGTGGTTCAAGCAATGGGTGGATCAAGTTATGGATGAGCAAATTCTGGTACATTCAGTAGCTGTTCTTTGGGCTATATGGCTACAAAGAAATGGCTATGTTTTTGTAACACCCGTCATTCTCCTTAGCTGTTGTTTTTATGATTACTTTTATGATTAATCTGAATTATGCATTTATTCGAGCCTTATATGTCTATTTTTATGCATTGTATCTATTAACAGATACGCTCCTTTGAGAAAAGACCTGTCTTATTCGTTAAATCGCTAGAGTTATAAAATTAGTTAATAAACTAAGTGAGTGGGGTATTGCACCTTAAATTAAGATAGGTGATAGTGAAATTAATTAAATAATTTAACTAAAGTAACTCTAATGTAGTTAATCTAAGTTAAAGAATTGGGATGTATATATAGATATTGACTTCAATTAGAAAGAGAAGAGAGAGTTATAATCTGAGAGAGAGAAAGAGATGAGGAGGATGTTCTAGAGTTGGGTTTGGGTGGATGATCAAGAAAAAGAAGAAGGAAAGAACTTGAGCCAATTTCATCAACTAACACATTAAGGTAAACGTTCCTCTTAATCACTTGTATGAGATTAATTTGCATCTTGAATTCATGAGAATTGAGGAATGGGTGAGGGATTAAGTGGTGTAAATGGGGCTAGAAACCCTACTAAGAGGGATTTTCCCATGACCTTGCTCATTCCTATAGTTTTATATGAATTTAAGACACGTTCTATGGTTTAATTGAGGCATAGAATTATCTTGTGCATTCTTTTTTTTTTTTATCTTTAGATGTTTATGAGATTGAGGGATTTGATTAGTGAATTTTAAGCTCTATTCTTAGGAATTAGTTAGTAATTTTTGTTACTCTATGTTTCTTAATTTTGGCCCTTGATTGGGTGAATTTGGGCTTGAGATTTGGAGGTTGAAGTGCAGAAAAACAAGGCAAAAATTCGGTTTTGGAACACCCAGAACCGCACGTGCGGCAAGGGAGCCTGCACGTACGAGAGTGCACTGGCGCACGTGTGGCAAGTGGACCCACACGTGCGGATTACAGAAGAAGGTTGGAAAGCATTCTGCCTAAAAAGCACGTAGTGGCGCACGTGCGGAGAGAGTCCCGCACGTGTGGCCAGGGACCTCCGCACGTACGGCTGGTAGGCGCCTTCCGTTTCACTTTCTTGTGTTCTTTACTCCACTTCCACACCCGTAAATGATATCCATTTGCATTGCATGAATATCTAACAAAAGTAAACTGCATTTAAACCAATTAATTCCTAAGTTATGAAATTAACTAATCAAGTGTTTGGTGAATTAAGTGAACAACGCTTGTATTTGTTTATGTAGGTCAAACGCCTCATTCCAATTACCTGCAACACGGAACAGACTGTGAGTAACACTGCTGTAAATATATATATAATTTAAATTATCTCTTCTCTGCTTCAACTTATGCGTTATTCCGATATGTTTCTTATGTGGATGAATGATAATTCTATCCCAGTTTCCATTAGTTACTATGATAACTTTGGCACATCTTCATATGAGTACAGTTCTATCAGTTCCATTTCATGGAACTCCTGACAATAGCTATCATATCTGATCTTCGATCTTTATGACCATCTGTTTGGTTTTCTTGACCGCTTGTCCGGTCTCTGTGACCGTCTGTTTAGTCTTTTGGACCGCCTGTATTTACTGCTTTTAATATACTACGCGAAATATTATGCTTTTTAAATATTGTATGAACCTGCTTAGCTTGCATGTCATTTTATGTTATAATTATTATTCATAATCTCTTTATTCAGTTGTTATTCACTGAGCCCTAGCTCACATTTTGGTATACCATGTAGGTGATCCAGCTCAGGAAAAGGCGGAGTGGTGTCGGTCTTGCTCCGGTTTTGTCAAGTTAACCACCGTGCCTCACTGTGAGGTTCCCATCTATCTAAGTGTTGATGTAGCCAGTGTTCTCCCTTTTGAAATTCGTTCTTGTGTTTTGGTCGGTTGTCATTAGCATTATAGTTGTTGTCAATGGGAGTAACATTTCCCTTTTGATTGCCTTTTTAGACAAACTCGTAAGAGCAAGTTGTACTTCTGCATGCATATATATGTGTATATATATAGCAATGTCTTTGTCTCATGTAAATTCACAGCTCATTGGACATTTTGTTTTCTTGCATAATAGCTTTCACTAGTCCCTCTTATTTGCTTTACTCAGTTAGGCCTTCAGTAATCACGGATTATTGGCCGGTTACGGCCCCAAACCTGTAAGGGCGAGTTTGGGTCATGATTGTTTTTCATTCACCCCTAAGGAATACTGAGGAAACCATTGAGGAAGCAAAAAAATTGTCAGCTTGGTTATGTTTTTTGAGTCCAAGAAGTTCTTTGCTTTTAATAGTGATGTTGTAGGTAATGGGAGCAACCAATTTAATTATTGTGTCTTGCATCAGGCCAGGGCGCAGATGAAAGCTACCTATGAAACATGGGTACTTCGAAAAGTATGTCGTACTCGTATCAGGTACTTACCGATATATGGTACATTACATTATACTTCTATATACATATTAGGTACACGAAATACATATCCAAATTTTTTCTTCTTAATTTTTGGCGTACCCAGACGTACCTAGTGTATACTCAAGCTATACCGTGTATACTCAAGCTGTATCGTACCTCAATTGAAACAATATTTTTTTCTACTATAGAAATAAAACTCCTTTCACTAGACTTCTTTTTTATTTTTTATTTTGTACTTAGCGTGATTTTAAAATTAAATTATGGTTTGTAAGTTATTTAATATATTGACATTTAATTTTGATTTATACCTTTACTTTTAGCATTAAATGTTAATTATAGATTGGATCTTAACAAATTAAACCATTTAATTAATTTTTACATTACTCTAAATTAAAAATAAATATCTTTTTACAAGCGTATCAAGCCATATCCGTACCCTATTTTTTTTAGATTTTACCGTATCGACTTATCCGTATGGTACCAATATCAATACCTGTACCCGTGCTTCATAAGAAGCTACAAATACTAGGCGACTAATCATGGACGCAGCTTGGAAATCCAGTCAACACGAAGCTGGTATAGCGTGGGTCTATGTGGATTAAGCGAAGAGAAATGTCTCCAACCTCTAATTTAAAAGCACTAATAGCTTTAATATTGGTATAGGTCCCACATGATGAAATGTTTTACTTTTGTGTTTTTTTTTTTTAAATTTTTCAGCTCATTAAAATTAGTTTAATGATGTAAAATTAGTGATACCAATCACTACTCATCAAGCGAATCAAGTCATTCATCAACATTCAACTAGGGTGCACTCACTTCCAAGTCCGTTGCCAGCAGAAGCTATGTCATGTCTTCAAGCTCTACGTTGGGCTAGGGATACAGAGAAAACAAGTCTAATTATACAAACTTGACTGCCAAGTTTTGGTTAATATCTTACAATATATAGTACATTGGCAGATTATGTCTATTGACAATGATATCATTAGCTTTTATCATGATTTTGACTCTATTTATATTAGTAAGTGTGTGTCAATTTCCAATCACACTACCAATCAAGCATTCAACTGGAGAACACTAGCAGAATAGATTAAGCCCGAACGACCTATCACAAAAAGAAGAGATTCCGGCGGTGGCTCGTCCACCCGGGGGAACTCCGACGATCAAGTCAGTTATCTCTCAAAGATAGCAAAAGAGCTTAACTCACTATTCAGAGCATAAAAAGCATACCTTAGACCCCTGGGAGTGCCTCTCTTTTATAGCCAACACTTACCTAATCCCAATAGAATCCTAGCTTCAATGGACTTAGGATTATTGCTAATCTTGGACTCCCAGTAGGATTGGGATAAACTCTTTAAGAGTCTTATCTTTACCCAAACTGAAGTCTTCTCCCATTTTAGGACACTTGTCCCTTATCCACTTATCCCGGATTCTAGTATCTTCGCAGATAACCTCGGCCTAGCCGAGATGATCTCGGTGTCATGACTAGGACATGTGGCACCTCGGCTGGCACTTCGGTGGCACCTCGGCCACGTGTTGTCATTCAAAAATTATGTCCCACAACTGGCCCCTAGGTTCTATTACCTCGGCATCCTGAGGTGATGAAACATATATCATTCCTTCCTTTAATCATGACCTCGGTTTAACTTCAGCTTGTAAATTTTTTTTAAAATTTTAACAGGTGTTAAACATGACCTCGATTTAACTTCAACTTGTAAATTTTTAAAATTTCAACAAGTGTAAACATGACATCGGTTTAACTTCAACTTAAAATTTTTTCTTAAAATTTCAACAAGTGTTAAACATGTCCTCGGTTTAACTTCAACTTGTAAATTTTTCTTAAAATTTCAACAAGTGTTAAACATGACTTTGATTTAACTTCAACTTGTAAATTTTTAAAATTTCAACAAGTGTTAAACACATCATCGGTTTAACTTCAACTTGTAAATTTTTAAAATTTCCACAGACGGTGCCAAATTGTGTATGTCAATTTCCGACCACACTGCCAATCAAACATTCAGCTGGAGAACACTGGCAAAATAGATTAAGCCCGAACAACCTGTCACAAAAAGAAGAGATTCCGGTGATGGCTCGTCCACCCAGGGACACTCCGACGATCAAGTCAGTTATCTCTCAAAGATAGAAAAAGAGCTTAGCTCACTATTCATAGCATAAAAAGCATATCTTAGACCTGTAGAGGTGCCTCTCTTTTTTAGCCAACACTTACATAATCCCAATAAAATCTTAGCTTCAATAGACTTAAGATTACTGCTAATCTTGGACTCTCAATAGGATTGGGATAAACTCTCTAAGAGTCTTATCTTTACCCAAACTGAAGTCTTCTTCCATTCTAGGACACTTGTCCTTTATCCGCTTATCCCGAATTTCGGTATCTTCGCAGATAACCTCGGCCTAGTCGAGATGATCTCGGCGTCATGACTAGGACACGTGGCACCTCGGCTGGCACTTCGGTGACACCTCGGCCACGTGTTGTCATTCAAAAATTATGTCCCGACAATAAGATAGGAATGAATGTAATTCAACAGCACATAGTGGTGCTTTGGAAAGTTGGTAAAAAATTAATTTTTTAGTTTTTTGGCTTTTTTGGTGGCTTTTTTGACAAAAAAACTGGATTATTTGGGGTAAAAAAGCTGACTTTTTTGACTAAAAAAACTAAAAAAAATTAAAAAGTTAACTTCTTACCAATCTTCCCAAAGGACCCCATAAGCTGGTAACTGCTGTACGCACTGCTGGAAATCGGGCTTTTAGTGGCGTTTTAAAAACGCCGCTATATTGGTCGCCAAACGTCAACATTTGGCTACTAAAGTTGGGTTAGTCGGCAAAAGTGATATTTTTGGCGACCAAAATATTAGTCGCCGAAAGGTATAACAAAACTAATTTGAACTATTTAGAGACTAAACTTTTAGTCGCTAATTGAACTATTTCCCGACCATGGAATTTAGTCGCCAAATGATGCCAACTTTTATTCATTTTGCTACTACATTATTAGTGGCCAAAACATTTGAAAATAGTTTTTGGCTACCAAAATAGTTAGTAGCCAAATACTATATTAGAATTTTTTTTTTTTTTAATTTCTGAACCACCTATATCCATTATTTGTACAACCTATACAATGTATAAACAATTAAATCCATCAATACTAAATATATATTATCAACCATTCGACAATGTGCATGCCAAAAATTCCATTCAGCATCCAATTCCATTCCATTCGACATGTGTAATACAAATTCCATACGACCCAAGTATATTCCAACCTCAATAATTTAGTAATACAAAATTAGTAATACAAAATATATTCCCTCCATTCGACATATGTAATACAAAATATCAACCTGATAATCAATCCTAAAATTAGTAAATAAACGAACGAAGACTTCGAGTTCCTGAAACCCAAGAACCCATGTTCTTTGCTCTTGTTCATACTGTCCAGCATACCCTCACCACTGAGCATGAGATCAACAAACCACCACAATCCCACCTCTTCCAATCTTACAAGCATCAGAAGCAATTATTGTTTCTCCAAAGGCATCCCATTAACCATCTCCAACTCTGTCTTGCAATTCTCTCACAAATCTTTTAGTGCGAGCAAACTGGCTTCCTGCCACACAAAATTGGAACTAACTATTAATAAATAAATAAATAATTGAACAATAATAATAAATAAATAAATAAGGGCAATATAACAATCTTGTTTGACCATAAGGAGTTACTAACATAGCCAGTAAAGTTAGGAACAACAGCTTAAAAAAAGTCCACATGCATCTCACAGTCACATGACTGGTCTGTAAACATCGGTTGTCATCCAATCATGTATCGTGTTTGAGCAGACTTTATATCTCAAAACATGTGTTGCATTGTATACTGTATTCTGTTAACACCTTGTATTATAAATTGAAATTTTCAAACTAATTGAAAAGTATGTGCAAAATATAAATATGTTAATTTTGAAACTGGAGAAATGCAATGCAGTATTGATAATGTTATTTCCATGATTGTCATATTTTTCCAGTTGAGATTGATATTGTCATCCAATCATTTTCTTGACATTTCATCGCTTTGGCTTGCAATGCTTCATCATAAAGGGTTGGTATTGCTTCACTTCTATTGAAAGCAACCTTGTGCACATGTGTAAACATGAATGCATTCTATTGTCCATTTTTTTCATTTGAGATTACATTAAATTATTCTTTACTCTCTTTTTTTCCTTTCTTTTTCTACAAGAGTTGATCAATAAAATAATTACTTAAAATCAATTGTAACACACAATTTTGAAGCATATGAACAGTGGCTTGAGAATCATGGTATAAGCAAGTGCCTAAAGCCAACTAATAATCAGCTAGGGGCCAGTGTTATGTACCAACAACTGCAGTTGTTTATCAACAATTATACAGAGGAACTCTCATGATCTTTGGGGGAATGGCCCCTGCCAACCCTCCTCTCCACATTCTTGAATTGAATTGAAGGAACATCAAGTTAAGTAATAAAAAATTCAGTTTCACTACACATTCTTGAATTGAAGAAACATCAAGATACAAACTTGAAGGCCTACAATATATTGTAAAAGGTATCATAACCGAAATATCTACTTAGTTTTTTGAATCAAAGGATGATAACACACGTGATGCTGAATCCACGAATTGTCCATTGATGAGAAGCTGGGTAAAGATAGGAGTACTGCCAAAAAAAAAGAAAAGAAAAGAAAAGAAGCAACTCATGTGAATTAAGCAAGCAAACGCGGATGAAAGAGTGACAAGCAACCTTATCAGAACATCAGAGAGAGCATTTGGACCAGCAGGAACATGAACAATGTGACTGCTGTCATTATTGTTTACAGCAGCAAGAAGGGCTTCGGGCTTTTCTGTTTTCCCCTCATCTTCTTCACCAAAATTAACAATATCAAGAGCTGCACTATTCTTTTTTAACTTCCTTCCAATCATGCAAAAATGGAAAAATGTTGCTTTGCTAAATTATGCAAAAATGTTGCATTGATACATTTCACAACAACATAATGGGTAAAGATTAACACAATCGAGATTAGAAAAGTTCAAAACAAATAGGGTCAGCATTTTCTTCTTCCTTTTTGGAAAAAAAGAAAAAAAAGAAAGGGTTTCAGACCGATGACAAGAACAACTTTTTCAAAAAAAACAAAAAAATCAATAAAATTGGCCAAAGTCCTGAAACTGATAATGAAGCATTGCAACCTTTTTACTTCATAACAACAGAGGTTCACAGACTCAACTTGAATCAGAAAGTGCAAGATTATAGACCTAATTAGAAGAAATAACAATACTTTAATAATAGAGAGTCAAGAGTCTTACTTGCCAAACTTCAATGCCTACATATTTTATTGGCTTCAATACATAAAGGTGAGGATTATCTTCGAACTCTGCAGGGAACAAACAAGTATTGTAATTAAACCCAGAGATCCAGTTGTCATGGTCTTTGAAGCAAACATTTCAAATATGAAATAATAGAACTAATATGATTAGTACCAAAAATCCTTCACTAAACAGTAACGACACATTGCATTAGCTTGGGAAATGGATTTGTGATTGGTTCCATTCATAACTGGGTTGCTTCGACATACCTTCGACATACCAAGTTATTTTACAAGCCAATTCACACATTTTGAGACTTATAGTTCTTGCATGGTATCATAGCTACTTTTATTGGTAACTTTTGGTGACTATGCAACATGAATAACTTGAGTTGAGGGACATTAGGTGATGTGACTGATGTTGTGTCATTATATTCCCCTAGCAGTTCCAACTTCCAACTAGTGCTTATAGAAATATGACCAAATATAACCAAGTTAAGTAGGGTTTAAATAATACATAACCTTCATACACCCATTCTCATGAGCCACAACAAGAGCATCCCCATAAGTACCAAGAGACAAAACAAAGGTCACATTTCCAGGTACATCCTCCCCCAATACTGTCAAAGGACTGTGATCACTAAGACACCATAACCGGACAGTTCCATCCCAACTTCCACTATAAAGAACCCCATTACAAACCGCTAGAGTAGAGACAACTGACTTATGCCCATTCATAGTATAGGGCAGAGAGTAATCCTGAATAAAAATTAAACAAAACCTCAATTTTTAGATTCCAAAGCAATAAAATTACTGTGTAACCAGAGTGGTCACAAAATGAGTATAAGCCCATTACCTGCAAGGACCATGCCTTTATTGACTTATCTCCACTACCAGTATATAGGTATCCAGTTCCAGAAATGGCAAGGGCATGAATACCACTATAGCGCCAATCTTTTTGCTCAAACAATTTCTTTATTGGTTCTTGACCAAATGGATCAGTAATACCCCAGATGTAAATGCCAACTCAACTATCACCACTTATGCACAATGGTTATTCTTCATATGTGAAAACTATAGCCGTAATTTTATGCTCATGACCCATAAATGTATGCAAGTGAATAAAATCCTACAACGGGTAGATCCACTAATGAATCTCACTATAAAAGGATATTTAAATAGGAAACTACAAGACTGCAAAATGAAAATAAGTCATTCATTCCATCATATTTATGATTTAATTAATAGTGATTTGCAAAACTTGACCCATGCTACAAGTAATCAAATTTTGAAACTTAAAAGGTTTTTCAAATTTATAATTGAACTTTTTTACTTCCAATATATTAGTTTCAATGGTTTAAACTTGGCCTACTAACCTTGAGGTTGTGGTTGAACCTGCACCCAATCTACCCCTCCTAGAGCCTCATTAAATGGGAAGTAAACTGCGTTTACTTTTTTAGTAGGATTTTATTTTAGTTAGATTTTTTTAATACTTTGTCAGAATATTTTGTAACAGAAGTTTGCAAGAAAATTTTCTGGGTGCTACACTCATGTATTTAGCATAGATTTTGTTAACAAGAGGAGCGCCGAAAAAGTACTTTTTGATAAGCTTGAAATGGTTCTACATTATTTACAAAAGGGTGTGCCACAAAGAATATAAAACCATTAAGCAATAATTTGATGCTAGTTGGATTAACGAACAAATTCAACAAATGTTCACTGTAAGGTATGTACCTGCAGAGACCATACATGGACTGTTTTATCAAAGGAGGAACTAAAAAGGAAACCACCTACAAGAGAAATGAAAAGGGATTTAATTAAGATGGTTTCATGGCACCATAAATGAAGTCTAAAAGCACCAAGTCAAATCCATACCTCCAACGGTTAATCCTGAAATACAATCCAGATGGCCTTTGAAAGTCACACTCATCTTTGTCATAACAAATACACCACATACACATGTTACATAACGTTGGAGTAACCACCCAACATTGTAAGGCCCACTTGAAATTCTTATACAAAATGGAAAAAAGAAAATAAACAGGACATATTTGCATGTATGAAAATGAAGGATTGCGATTCACCTTGAATGGCAAAAGAAAGAACGAAAGTAGTACCGACATCAATTCGAATCTGAAATCTAAACAATGAACAATAATTAAATCTACTAGTTGCCTCATATACATCACATAACCAGACGACTACAATTGAGGTTTTCCTTTTATCAAAGTCAAATTTAAAAATCAAACTATTATTATAGTTTATGTAATAATTAAGGGGGGAAAAAAAAAGCACCACCAACAACAACTCAACAAAGCTCCAAGTTTTAATTTTTAATTTTAGACACTGTTCATACAATCGGCTCATTTTATTTTAATCTTATCTTTCATTCATTTTTCCACTTACTTTCATTTTCCCTCCACAAATCACTCTCCAAATCCAAGATTCAATCACACAAAAAAAAAAATTGCAATTTTAATTTTTCTAATTATTCCACTGCCTTAAATTTCTAAAACTCCTAAACTTTTGCATAAATATATATATCTAAAGAAAAAAAAATCCCAATTTTGAGTGGGGTTATGCAGCTCCACGAATGATCTGATTCAAGGGGGGGAAAAACGAAGAAATTGAGAAATTAAGGGG